>QAXK01000341.1:0-20673 GCA_004335735.1 Chlorella sp. KRBP
TGTGTGGTGGCGTGTGTGTGTGTGTGTGTGTGAGCGCAGGGGACTTTGAGCTGGACAATGTGCTCCCCACGCCTGAGAACGGCAACCTGGAGGAGTTGGGCAAGGTGGGTGGTGACGGGGAGGAGGCAGCACTGTGGGGCAGGTGGCGAGGGGCAAGGGCTTTCTGGCAAAGGGACGCAAGTGTCTACATGCAGGCCCTGGCACCAGGCACCATCACAGGAGGCTGTGTCGCAGGCACAATGGCAGCACGCAGCACTACGCCGGGCATGGGCAGCAGCAAGAGGTGCCAGGTGCAGCTGCTGCAGCAGCTCCAGGACAGAATGCAGCACGGCGACGGTGTGGCAGCGTATGTGGCCTGCAGCAAGCACCAGCGGTCAGCAAGGCGGCCACCAGCATGGGCACCAGGCCCGGTGGTTAGACATGCGGCAACAGGCGTGTACCGCGCTGCAAGGAGACTGCAGAACGCGGCTGGCAGCAGGAGCTGTCATAGAGCTGTGTGGGGCTTGAGCGTGACGCTGCATGGTGAGCAGGGACGGATGCAGGGACGGATGCAGTATCGAGTCGACTCGCCACGTGCGCGCCCGTGTGCAGGTCATCTGCAACGCTGGGCCGCACGAGCGCGACCGGTTAGCGGGCTCCATGCTGCGCCCTGGGTGGATCGCCGCGCTCTTTGACGTGTTCAAGGTGCGCTTTTGCGTCTGTGTGCTCCGTTCACACTCGCGTGCTCACGCTGGTGGCACGAGCGGGCTGGTGTCGGTGTGATCGGCATGTCGCCGGCATGAAGCGGGTGTGCCAGAGCAGCTCTGCAGGTACCAGGGGAGTGTGGAGCACAGGTGGCGCTGGCTGGCGTTGGCAGGATGAGCACAGCAGTGACAGCGAATCTGGAGGATGGGCTGGAATGGATGCAGAGTCTGGTGCCAGCGAATGTGTGCAATCGGGGCAGGTCAAGTAGCGGCTGCGGCGATGCAGGAGCACGTGGCTCTGGGGCGCAGCGGCGTGGGGCTGTGGGTCGTGCAGCAGGCGGGGAGCCCCCGCGTGCGCGTGTGTGGGTAGCAGGTACTGTAGGCAGGCAGGCGGGTGGGCGGGGCGCGTGCAGGCGAGGCAGGGGCCCATGCGGCAGCGGCCCCAAGCCGCACAGTTGACGTCGTGTCCAGCCTGCAGGAGGCAGCAACGTCTCATGGGAGCAGCACAGCAGGTGGCAGTGGCAGTGGCAGAGGAGCGCCCTCTGCTCCGCTTGCGTGTTGGAGGAGAGGGACGGTGGCACTGGATCAGAGCTCCTTTACATTGTTGTTTGAGAGTGTGTGCGCGTGCACCTGCGCAGCAATGTGAGGACCTGGAGGATCACCAGAGCCTGGGCCACATCTTCCGCATCGTGCGGGGCGCCATTATGCTCAATGACGCGGCGCTGGTGGAGGAGCTGCTCAAGGTATGTGGGGTAGTGTGGGGGGAAAGAGCTTCAGGAGGGCAGGGCTGTGGCAGAAAGGTGGAAGGGGCCAGGTGGACGGAGGAGCTGCTTCAACGTGTGCGGCACTGACCGTCACGTGGGCCCGCAGCGACAGCGGCGTGCATGCGGCGGCTTCACATCGGAAGAGCAGCAGCAAGCGGGCTGGCGTGCATGCGACAGCGGCTTGCAGAGGGAAGAGCTAGCAGCGTGCATGCAGTGGCTTATGGACAGAAGAGCAGCAAGCAGCTGGCGTGCGCATCAGCAGCAGCAGCAGGTGGAGGGAGGGGCAGGGCAGGTGCCCTGGTCAGGTCAGGCAGGCGACGGGAGGGCGAGCTGATGCAGCAATAGGGAGGGCGAGCTGATGCAGCACTAGGGGCGGCACAGTGTGCAGTGCAGAGCGGCGGGCCACGGCAGGAGGCGCTGTGGTGGCTCCTGCTCGTGGGTACATGGAGGCACCAGGCGTTCAGAAACTCGTGCGCCAGACACGGGCCTCAGTTCAACTGGCACCCAGGCGACCTGGCTGAGGCACCATTGTACAGGGCAATGAGGGCTCTTTAGTCCCTCAGACTGTACGCCCTTGCTTACGCCTTGTGCAGGATGAGTTTGCCATGTCGCTGGTGGGCGCCCTGGAGCAGGACCCTGACCTGCCCGTGCCTCAAAAGCACCGGCAGTTCCTCAGCACCTCGGTGGTCTTCAAGGAGGTGAGCGAAGGAGAGGCAGAGGCAGGCACCGCTTGCATCGTGGGACAGCCACGCAGCAAGCACGATGCTGTCCAGCAGGCGATTAAGCATTGCACCTCTTCAAGGAGGTGAGCGGGCAGGATGGCGAGGGGCAGGCAGGCGAACACCTGGCCTGCCGGACACGGCGGTCTGCCATGGAAGTGGCGTGGCGTGGCCTGGCAGCAGTGGATGGGCGTGCAGCGCGGCTGGGGGCAGGCAGGGCAGGGTGGGCAGGCAGTTTGCAGCCCCGGTTGAGAAGCCACCACGTCGGTGGAATGGAATGACGTGACTCCACGTGCCTGCCTGTGCTGCCTTGCCAAGCACACGATCAGCCTCTGTGATCCGCTCCACTGAGCCGGTTGTGTCTCTTCGCCTTTGTGCAGCTGGCATTCCGAGCTCACGACGGCTCTCTGAGCTGCCTTGCGATGCAGGTGGTGCCCATCCGCGACCCCTCGCTGCTCGCCAAGATCCACCAGACGTACCGCATCCAGTACATCAAGGACGTCATCCTGCCCAGGTGCGCCCTAGCACTGTTTTCGAGCCTCACAGGGTCACCGGCCAGGGAAGGAGCACAGCACTCAACACAGGGAAGGAGCGCAGCACTCAACACAGGGAAGGAGCGCAGCACGCGGGGGCCTCACCGAAGCTCCTGGCAGCGCGGACGACAGACAGCTCAGGCAGCACCTGCCCAGTGCGCAGCGCACAGTGGCGGCTGGCAGCTGGCCATGGAGGCTCACAGCACCATGGAGAACAGCAGCAGACACAGCAAGACGGAACCCGCCGCACCGCCCGCAGGTCGCTTGACGACTCCACCTACGCCACCCTCTCCTCCCTGGCCCTCTTCAACAACGTCGAGGTGGTGGGCGCTCTGTCGGGCGACCCAGAGTTCCTGCAGCAGCTGTTTGGCGCGCTGGAGAAGGCGCAACCGGGCTCGGAGGAGTGGGCCGACCTGGTGGCCTTCCTGCAGGTGCGCGCCATGCGGCGTCAGGGCTTAGGAGGACGGGCGTGAGGGTTCTGGGGGGACGCGGGCCCAGAGACAGTGTGCTCACCTGCTGGCGTCCAGCGCACTGCAGCGTTTGCCCTTTACCCACGTCTTACGTGTGCTCTGTGCCCTGCCCACCACCGGGCTTAAATGTGCGCAGGAGTTCTGCAACCTGGCGCGGCACATCCAGCAGAACATGCGGCAGGCGCTCTTCACAAAGCTGGTGCAGCTGGGGCTGTTTGAGCAGGTGCGCGCGATGTGTGCCTGTGGCAGCGCCAGTTTATGGTGCAGAAGGACTGTCCTAACAGTCCTGGCTCTGAGCCCACGCCCCATGCAGACGCAGTGATTGCCGTCGGTGTCCGTTTGCTATCCACTGACGACAAGTGTTTGCCTGCACACCCGCACTGATGCTGCCTGCTGACTACTGATGGTGCCGTGCAGGTGACGCGCATCCTTGACCGGCCAGGCTCCTCTGATTGCCGATGTAATGGCTTCTCTGATTGCCGATGTAATGACGTGCAGGTGACGCGCATCCTTGACCAGCCAGGCTCCTCGGAAGCGACCAAGCTCCGGGCCACCGACGTGCTGCTCTCACTCATGCAGCACGACACACAGGCGCTACGGCACTTTTTGCAGCAGCAGCCGGGGCACACGCTCTTCGGACTGCTGGTGAGTGCATTTTGTAGGGAGCAGATGGGGAAAACCTGCTCCGCCACCCACTGCTCCACCACCAAATGTTGCGCCATTCATGGCGCGCTGGTGAGAGCAGCGGTAATGACATGTGGCTTGCTCATTCGTGAGTTTGGACCTGCGAGGCGCATTTGACGTGTGTCATTTGAGGCATCCAGTCACCGCCTCACCCGGCCGCTTTGCTGAGCTGCTGCTGCTGCAGGTGCGGGAGTTCACCGACGGCGCGGGTGACGGGGGGCTGTGTGAGCAGGTGGCGGAGCTGCTCAAGCTGCTGCTGGACCCGGAAACCATGAAGGAAAAGGCGGAGAAGAGCGGTGAGCGGACGTTGCCTGCTGTGTTCGGGTGCTGCTCTGCTGCTGCTGCTGCTCTGCGCCAGGCTACTGCCTGCAGCTGAGAGGGCAAACGAGGCTCAAGCATCCACTGGGCCAGCTTCCCATCCTGCCCACTCTGTTGGCTGCACCAGCCTGTCAACGCCGCCGGCTGCTGTTGCTCCTGCTCTGCCTGTGCTCTGTGCCTACGACCCTGCGTGGCTGACACCGCTTGCTTGCGCTGCGTGCTTGCTTGTGCTGCATGCAGAGTTTGTGGACGTGTTTTACGACAAGTTCATGTCGCGCATCGTCAGCGTCATCCTCGCCGACAAGGCCATCAACCCCAAGTGAGGGCTTGACATGCTGCTGTCTGGTGTGTGCATGGCGGCGCCAGCTGCATGCGCTCGCCCCGAGCCTGTTGCATTTGTTGTTGGCGTTTGTTTGGTATGGCTGGAATGCTTTGCTGGCGCTGCCGCGATGGAGAGTTGCTCGCACTGCATGCGTGGCGTGCAGCCTTCGCGGTGTGCTCGCACTGTAAGGTGCACAGCAGCACAAGCGTATGCATGCGAGGAGCGTTGCTGCGCTCACCGCCACCATGTTTGCACTCGCAGGGACGGCACCCGCAACGTGCCGGCCTCCACGCTGGGCCTGATTGTCGACTTTATGTGCTTTGCCGTGCGCAACCACGCCTACAAGATGAAGTACTACGTCGTGCGCAACCAGACGCTGGCAAAGGTGAGGGGCGCACACTGCTTCACTGCATGCATTCAGACAGTTGCCAAGGGTGCTCGCATGCAGTGCCGCACGCGTGCTGGCCTGGGCACCCACGACCAATGCACGGTGCTGCTCCTGCTGCTGGCGGCTCCTGCTGCTAATGATGATGATGACAATGATGGTGGTAGTGCTGCTAATGACTTGCTGGGTGCCCCGTGCTGCTCCTGCAGGTCATGTGGGTGATCCGGCGGCCTGAGCGGTGGCTGGCCTGCGCGGCCGTGCGCTTCATCCGCACCTGCGTCTGCACCAAGGTGTGGGGTTGTCCCTCATCGCCAGTTGCCTTCCGGGCCCCGCTGCCAGTGTGTGCACCAGCAGCATATGATTCCTTTGGGGCAGGAGGGTGGACACACGGCACACTGCCCTCGCGCGCGTGCTTGATATGCGGTTGAGGCAGTGCAACATGTGCATATACTTGCGCTCACTCTCTGGCACTCCCTGGTTTGCATGCACCAACAACTCGCAGGACCCGTTTTACCACCACCACCTGGCCAAGAACAACCTGTTTGAGCCCGTCATGGCGGCGTTTTTCCAAAACGGCGACCGCTACAACCTGCTCAACAGCGCCACGCTGGAGCTGGTCGACTTCATCACGCAAAACAACCTCAAGGTGAGGCAGCTCACGCGGGTTGGCTCCCTCTCACACGAAACACGCTCAGTCAGGGTGAGGTGTGAGAGGTGCAGCCTGCTCAACAGCTCCACGCTGGGCGACTTTCATCACACAAAGCAACATCAAGGCAAAGCGTGGGCTTTCCATAGAGTAACGGCAGGGTTACACAGAGGGCCACACCCGCAGCGCTTGACAGACACTTGTTGCGGTGCGGCGCGCAGTGTTGGGCAGGTGGCCTTCTGCTCGCAAGCATCAGCTCACCCCACTCGCTTTCCCATTAGCCTTCCGTCTGCCTTCCCTTTCCCCTCTTACAGGACCTGATCAAGCACCTGGTGACTCAGTACGCGCACCGCTTCAGCGAGGTGGACTACGTCGACACCTTCACCAAGCTGAAGCAGCGCCACGAGCAGCACATGGACGCAGAGGAGCAGCAGCAGCAGCACCTGCAGCAGCAGGCGCTCTCTGGGGGCCTCTCTGGCGGGCACAACAGCAGCAGCGGCGGCGGCGGCGGCGGGTTGCCGCACCACCACCACCACCACCACCCGCAGCATCACCACCACCAAGCGCCGGGGTACCACCCGGGGGCTGGGGTGGCGAGTGCGAACGGAGGGGAGGGCCCGCCGGTGCCGCCGCCGCCGTTGCGGGGGCGTACGTTCATGTTTGATGCGAATGGGGAGCTGGCGGGGGCGGGTGGGGCGGCGGTGGGGGCGGCGGCGGGGGTGGGAGGGCCTGGGCTAGGTGCGAGGGCGGGGTTGGGAGCGAGAGGAGGTCCTCAAAGGAGGTGGCAGGACGAACGGGGCCTGTCACGGGACGAGGAGGTGAGCGGCAGTAGTGTTGTGTCCATGTTTGCAGCAGCCTGTTTCGTAACGCAGTGTTTCGTCGTTGCGTCGTCGTCTGCGGACCGTGTGTCTGTTGACTGCCAGGGAAGGAAAGCGCAGAAGCGCTCTGGTGCCTGCTGTGACTGCCAGTCCACCCACACACGCCAATCCCCCTGCGTGCGCACAGGATTACTTTGGCTCCGAAGAAGACGACGGCCCACCCTCTTCCCACCCCACCCAGGACCCCCACGCTCCCACCACCTCCACCCACAACTCCAATAACAACAGTAACAACAACAGCACGGATCGGGACCTGGCTTCAGCGCTCCTGCCCCTGGAAGGCCCCTTCCCCCGCCCCGGACGCCGCGCCCAGCAGGAGCGCGACACCTCGTCTCCTCCTGGCTCCCCCAAACGGGCCCGGCCCATGTCGCTCTTCAGCCAGGTGCCGCACGCCAAGCGGCGGGCGGGCGTGGGTCCTGGGGGCGCTCCGCCGCTCAGCATCCTCACTACGAGCAGTGCGTTGCCGGCGGGTGGATCACCGCCGTCGCCGTCTGGAGACGGGGCAGGGGACGTGCAGCAGCAGCCGGGCGGCGGGGGTGGTAGCGGTGGTGGTGGTGGTGGGAAGGGGCTGGTGCTGGTGCCGCAGCGTGGGGTGGTGGGGAATGGCGTGCAGCAGCAGCGAGAGGATGGCGGCGGAGGAGGAGGGCAGAGAGGAGGCGGTGGTGGTGCAGGAGGTCCGGTGGGAGGAACCGCGCAGCAGCAGCCGGCGTGGCAGGGGCTGACGGAGTACGAGGAGGAGGAGGAGCAGCAGGCGGGTGGAACGGCGGCCGCTTCAGCGTCAGGCATGGATGGTGAGGAGGGCGCTGCACAGGCTGCGTCAACGGCCCAGCAGCAGCAGCATCAGGCGGTGATGGCTGATGCGGCGGCAGGGGCGTCTAGCGGTGTAGGCGCTACTGGTCATGGAGGAGGAGGAGGTGGTGGTGCTGCTACGTCAGGGGGTGGTGATGCCGGTGGTTTGGCAGCGGCGGCGCGAGCGGAAGGCGCGGGGGGGCAGGTGCTAGTGCCGCCACCCACCCCGCCAGAAGTGGGCGGGGCGCCGGGGCGGCCGGAGGCGGGCGGGGCACAGCCAGCACAGGTGCAGGTGCCTCCGCCCGACCACGAGCAAGGGCACGTGGCGGCGGTGCAGCCAGGGCAGGCAGCGGAGCCCTCCACGGGTGCGGCGGCGGCGGCGGTGCAGCCCAGCGGGGGGAAAGAGGGGGGCGAGCGGCCGGGGTTGGAGGCGTTGCAGGGTGCAGCCGCAGAGCAGCAGCACTTGGCGGCGGCGGTGGATGGTGGAGGTGGGGCCGAGGGCGCGCCTGCAGCCACTGCAGCGGGGGGCGTGCTGGGTGGGTTGGGAGCAAACGGGAAGTCAGTGCCAGTGCCTGTGCCCATGGCGGTTGATGCCGGGCCCAGCGGCGGGGTGGGGGGATGATGATAGGCGGCAACGTGCATTGTCATGGGAGGGCGGGGGAGGGCGGGGGCGACACGACACGTCTTACGCCGCCTGCAGCACACTGCACATGTGCTGTGGGTGGTGTGGTGAGGGCGAATGACCCGGTTCACCCACCGGACTGTGGGACACTGAAGGCTGTGCTGTTGTGGATGAGAGAGAGGCTGCCTTGCTCATGCGCCCACAAGGTGCAGGCACACCAGGGAGCTAGCGGCGTTGTTGGTTTGGGGGGCTGTGCTGACGTGCACGTTTACGAGACAACGACCCTCTTGCCCTCCTGTCGCCCGTTCGGCAACCGCGCACACAGAGCGTTGTGGGTGGCGACGTTTGGTGCGTGGTGTGGTGACGTTTACATCATCATCATCATCATCATGCTCTGTTTGGGCAAATGGGGTGTGACCTGCTGGCAGAAGAGGTGCGCCCGGCCCCTCTCTGGCTCGTGCGGCGCTCCACCGTGTTTGATTGCCACGTGGGGCGCCTGGAGCGACGCGCACCCCCTGGTCTGAACCCCCCTGCTTCCTGTGCCTTTGCTCTCTTGCGGCCGCGTGTGCACACGCACGTGCGGCGGCCCAGTCGGTGCATGAGCGAGCGTGACGTCAAGCGTGTGTGGGTGCCGCTGCAGCCCTGCAACACGGTTCCTCGCACTGGCTCCCCCGCTTCTCCGCTTCTCCTGTTCATCGATGCAATTAGGGCTAAACGATTTCGGCCAAAGCCGTGCGCGTGAGCGAGCCAGCGGGTAGACGTGCAGCAATCCAGAGCGCTTCGTCAAGCTCGGTACGCGACAGCGGCACAGCAGCAGCAGCAGCGGCTCCTTTGCTCCTTTTGTGACGCTTCGAGAGAGATCGTGAGTTTGGGCGCGTGAGGCGAAAGGCAGCGCCATGTTTGGCGGCGGCTTCTTCGGCGGCGGCTTCCCGGGCATGGAGGTGCCTGGCCGCGGCCGGCCCAAGGGCAACAGCACGCGCTACTACGAAATCTTGGGCGTGAACAAGGACGCCACCCCCGACGAGCTCAAGAAGGCGCACCGCAAGCTCGCGCTCAAGCTGCACCCCGACAAGGTGCAGCTGTGGCTCTGCTCTGGTTGCGCTGGTGGGAGCGGGGACTTGCTCTCGCGCCGCTGCTTCCAAACGAGTCGAGGGTGATCTGGGCCGTGCGCAGGGCGGCGACCCCGAGAAGTTCAAGGAGATTAACGAGGCCTACGACGTGCTCAAGGACGAAGAGAAGCGCAGGATCTACGACGAGGTACGCCGAGGGGGCCTCTCGAGGAGGCCGGGCTCGCAGAAGCGCCTGGAGAGCGGGGAGCAACGAGAGGCACCACTAGCTAGATGGCGACGCGCAGCTGTTCTGTGCGCGCATCACACGCACCACGCTCGCGGCAGCTGGTGGCTGCGCTCTGCTGCTTGAGGCTCGTTTGCGGTGACGGCGGCAGCAAGCAATTCTCACAAACAGCAGCAGCACTGCAGCAGCCTTGGTGCTCTAAGTCTAGCGCCATCCTCCTACCTAGCACATGCTGGAGCATGGCCGCGCCCACAGATCGCTTTCGATCCCAGCCGCTCACACCACGTCGTTCCTTCAAAACACCTGCAGTATGGCGAGGAGGCGATCAAGGAGGGCATGGGTGCCGGCGGTGGCGGCGGCGGTGGCATGGCCGACATCTTTGAGATGATGATGGGAGGCGGCGGCGGCGGCCGGGGAGGCCGGGGAGGGCCCAGGGAGCGTAAGAGCGAGGACGTGGTGCACAAGCTGACGGTGTCGCTGGAGGAGATGTACAACGGAGCAACCAAGTGAGTTGCGGGCATGCAGCACATCAGGTTGGTTTGGCGCAGCGTGTCATTACGTCATGCCCAAGTCCACACACACCAGCGCCGCGCGGCAGTCAACGAACATCGAGGGGAAGGGTGCAGCTGAGTAGCCGGCGCTGGAGGTGGGCAGGAAGCAAGCCTGGCCTGCGCTAAACCGTTGCACTTTTGTGCGTGCGGCTGTGCAGGAAGCTGTCCATGTCTCGCAACTTGCCGTGCGACGCGTGCAAGGGCAACGGCACCAAGAGTGGCAAGAAGTACGAGTGCGGGGTGAGTGCGGGCTGGAACTCTTGTCCAGTTACTGAGGGCGCTTTGAGAGCTCTACTACTTGAGGGATTAGAGCTGAACGCTGCATGCTCTCCAGCTCATCATCTGCGTCACGTGCATTGCGGCATACAGCCGTCCATGTAAACGCGCCCGTTCAAGCACCAAATTTGTACGCGTGTTGTTGTGCCGTGTCGTGTGCGCGCCCGCAGCCGTGCCGCGGGACAGGCGTGCAGGTGCAGCTCCGTCCGCTGGGCCCTGGCATGGTGCAGCAGATCCAGTCGCGGTGCAACAACTGCCAGGGCACGGGTTACGCCACGCCGGCCAACGACGTGTGCGCCAGCTGCAAGGGCAAGTGCCTGGTGGCGGAGAAGAAGACACACGAGGTGAGGCTGGTGGTGCAGTGTGGCTGTAGGTGGATGGGTGGGTGGGGAGAGGGGCGGGGAGCGGCGCAAAGACGTCCATGCCTGCGTGGCGCAGGACATGACGCATGAGATGAGGCTGGCTGTGGGTGCGATTATGACTGATTATGGCGGTGCCTGGTGGCGGGGATAGAAGCATGTGACGGATCGCAGTGTGCACACCTCTCATACATGTACATGTACCAGCATGCTAAGTATCTGTCCCTTGAGCCAAGTGTACACGCCACTCCCTGTCGCCTGCAGATCCACATTGAGCCGGGCATGAGGCACAACAGCCGCATCGTGCTGCGTGGGGAGGCCGGGTGCAGTGAGCCGGGCCTGGCGCCCGGCGACGTGGTGCTGGTGCTGGCGCAAAAGGAGCATGAGCGCTTCCAGCGCGTGGGCATTGACCTGGTGCACAAGAAGAACATCTCGCTGGTGGACGCGCTGTGCGGGCTCACGCTGCACGTCAAGCACCTCGACGGGCGCATCCTCAAAGTACCGCACCCACCAGGTGAGCCACGCGCTGCGTTGTGGGGCCCAGACTGCTGACGCACTCGCGGCTATGCAAGCTATGCCATGCACACTGAATGCGCTCAGCAGAGCAACAAGGATGCGTCCCCACAGAAGAGCTGTTGGGAGTGCAGCAATTCACTGCGGAGCTGTGGGGTGAGGTTGAGTATGGATGCGGTCGCCCTGTGCTGCTGCTAATGATGATGGTGCGCAGGGTCGGTGATCAAGCCAGACAGCTTTTACTGCATCAGCGACGAGGGCATGCCGCTGCACGGGCGCCCCTTCCAAAAGGGCAACATGTACGTGCAGTTCAACGTCGAGTTCCCCGAGTCACTCGACACGGCCTCGGTGAGTCGCTTTTTCCAGCCGCTGCAGCAACCCACTCGCCCTCGCCCCAGCTCCAACCCTGCCAGCGCGCAGCAGCACCGCCCTGGCCACCTCCCCGCTCGCAGCAAGCCTCAATCTCACTCCACACATGCACACGCACATGAGCTGGCAACTCACCCGTGTCTTGCTGTGCCATGGCGTGCCATGTTGGTGGAAACGCAGGTGGCGACGCTGCGCCAGGTGCTCCCCAAGGGCCTCCCCGGCGCCAACGGCCACATGGAGCTGGACGACGAGCTCGAGGGCGACGAGGCGGACCACCACGAGGTGCCGACGGGCATGTCTCCCGTCGCGGACATCAACGAGGAGCTGCAGAGCCGCGTCAAGCTCGCAAAGTCGGCGGGCGCAGAGGCGTACCACAGCGACGAGGACGACGACATGCCCAGGGGGCAGCGCGTGCAGTGCGCGCAGAGCTAGGGTGGCGGCGCTGGGGATGGTGCGGGGCAGGGCCTAGGGTGGAGGCTGACCGCAAGGTGCTAGGGTTGAGGTGGGCCCCGGCAGCTGGTCCTCCAAGGCTGCCGTGCAGGGGGCGTAACGAGACATTTGGGCGTATGCAGGGGGCGAGGGAGCGCGTCCGGCGGTCGCATGAGCAGAGCAACAAAATTGTGTGGCGCCAACGTGTGCGAGTGGGTACATGATTTGAGCGCGAGAGTGAGCGAGAGAACGCCGACAGTCTGTGACTGTTTGTGAAGGCTTTCCTGGGGCTTGAGCGCAGGTGGTGGTGTGTGACCTGGGTGTGCGCCTCGGTGTGCACGGTGCGCCTGCATGCACTGCACCTGGCACGCGTGAGCGTCCCCCATGTGTGCAACTGAGGGGCTGTCTGGCCACCAGCAGAGCAGAGCTGTTTGTGTGCGGCCAGGATCGGAGCATCCGCTGTCGTTTGGTGCCTTTTGCACTACTGCAAGCGCTGCGCGCCTCCTATGCACTGCAACCAGCGCGCGGCGCATGCACCACCACTCGGTGACTGCCAACAGCAGTTGGTGCTGCCAAGGCGGCAGGGACAAGGCAGTCATCGCAGCAGCAGCACATACATGCACTGCATTCCAGTCGGCAGTATTGAGTGACACACTCCAAAGTGAGCGACCTCCCCACACATGACCCGCCACCCTCTGCGTGGGGTCCTCAACATTGCTTAGGCGCAGCTGCGAGTAGGCCCCTCCTCCAGATCAACCCGGCGACCCATGCGGCCGCAACCCACGTCGGCCATCCACGCCAACGCATTGTAATCGTCAGTAGCCATGTCGCACATCACCCGGGACGTAGCGCTGCTCTTAACAGGCGCGGCAGCCATGGCCGGAGCGCTGGTGAGGCTTCCCCTGCACGCGATTGCCGCCGCCCACATGCGCCGCCGCCACGCCGCAGGACTCCTTGCGTTCTCGCCCTTGTGACAAGCGCGCAGTGGCTGCACGCTGCGTACTGCTCCAGCCGCTCTCCCTTCCCAAGGAGCTCCTCAGCGTGGTGGTGGTGCCCCGCTCTCGCCAGCAGAACAGCAGCAGCGCTCCATCAACGCAGCAGGAGGCCCAGGAGGAGGCACCAGAAGCAGGGAACTGGCACGCACGAGGAGGAGGGCTTCCATTTAGAGGACGCGGAGGAGCTGGGAGGCGCCTTGGCGCTCATTGGCAACACGCCGCTCGTGCGTATCCGCAGCCTCTCGGAGCAAACGGGCTGCGAGGTGGGGCATGTCAGCGGATGGGCTTGCTTGCGTGTATGCCCATCAACAGCTTGCTCTCCACCGCTTCTGTGCAGTCGTGTCGCCGGTGCCGGACGTGCCGAAACGGTGCTCCTCCTGGTGTGGTCCAATGATTGACAGATATGGGCCAAGGCGGAGATGCTGAACCCGGGAGGCAGCGTCAAGGACCGCGTGGCACTGCGCATCCTGCAGGAGGCCATCAGCAGCGGCAGGTGCGCGCACACGTGTTTGCACGCCATCCTTTTTTGACAGTGGCGGCATGCGTGCGTGCTCCAGCTTGAGCCTGAGCAACAGTGCCCGCATGCGTTCGGGGCGCACTGCGCAGCCTTGGGGCTCAGGTCTGTTTGGTCGCCTCGTGGCGCCTCTTGGGCACGTCAGGTGGCCTGCAGCTCATGGTTCTGAGGGGCTGAGACCTGTAGCTCGCTTTGCTTGCAGGCTCAAGCCAGGCGGGCTGGTTACCGAGGGCACCGCGGGCAGCACGGGCGTCAGCCTCGCCATGGTGCGGTTGGAACTCCACAGCGCCTTGATTTCTGCTGTCACCGGGAGCAAATGGGTTTCAAACGGGCCGCAGGCCTGTGGTGTGCCATCCATCAGGGAGACGCTGTGCGTGCGCGTGTGTGTGTAGCTTGCAAACGGGGCTTCAGGCCGCATCAACCAAGGCAGCATGGATCAGCAGCGTGTGTGTTTGTGTGCGTGTGTGTGTGTGTGTGCGCACGTGGGTGCCCCCAGGTGGCGGCTGCATACGGGTGCCGGTGCTTCATCGCCATGCCTGATGATGCGGCCATTGAAAAGGCCAACATCCTCACAGCCATGGGTGAGCATGAGACAGAGCCATGGGTGAGCATGATGCTCTGTCCAGTCTCCGTCCTCGCTGCTACTGCCGCTGCTTGTGCTGTGGCGCAACAGGCTGCCTGCAGCCCCGATAAGCTGCATGCGGCGCAGTTGAGTTGCCAATTGTGAATCCACACACGGTGCTGGCGCCCAATGTAGAAATAAAGTCTGCTGTGTGCGCTGCTGGAATGCAGGCGCAGAGGTGCGGCGCGTGCGTCCCGTCTCCATCACGCACCCCGACCACCACGTCAACGTGGCCAGGCGGAGGGCCGAGGCCGAGCCCCCGGGGACGGCGCTGTTTGCCAACCAGTTTGAAAACCTGGCCAACCTCAGGTGAGGCCAGTTTAACGCGCTTTGCAGCACCTCTGCCGAGCAACCAGTCGTTGGCCAGCCTATCTTTACTCACAGGGTTTTGCTGTGGGGCTGGTAGGTTCAGGCAGAGGTGAAAGGTGGAGGGCTCCTGTCCCTGTGGCCTGCAGGCACGCCAAGCTTACTTACCTGGTTACCAGGCCAGCCATCCAGCAGCTTGGTGATGCTGACGTGCGGTGGCTGGCCCTGCGGACGACCATGGTTTGCTAACGACCGTGGCGTGCTAATGACCTTGGTGTGCTAACGACCATGGCGTGTGCAGGGCGCACTGGGACACTGGAGACGAGATCTGGCAGCAGACGGGCGGCTGCCTGCACGCCTTTGTGTCTGGTGCGGGGACGGGCGGCACCATCGCCGGCGTCTCCCAGTGCCTCAAGGTGCGCGTGTGTGTGCGTGTGTTGCTAGCATGCAAACGGGGCGGCAGGCCGCAGTAACCAAGGCAGCACGGATCAGCAGGGAGGAAAGATCAGGCACTAGCCCAGGCCAGAGTGTGTACGGCCAGAGTGGGTCCTGTTTCGCATATGTTTTTTGGCTCCTCAACAGCAGCAGGGCGTGCTTTGGCATGTTGGAGCCGAACCGCCTGATCTGTGAGTTCCCTTGTCCACACGCGCTCGAACACGTTGCACAGGCGCACGCGCCGCACGTCAAGGTGTTCCTCATAGACCCTCCTGGCTCCAGCCTCTACAACAAGGTACGGCGAGGCGCGTTGTTTGCCCACGTGCTGCGAAGCCACTTGAACGAGGCAACTGAAGAAAAGCAAGCAGTAGATGGCGTGGATAGATCTGCACAGGCATGGATCGGCCGTCTCTCTGGTGAACAGGTGTCCCACCTGTTGTTGAATTCATGCATTGGGCCCTTAGGTGGAGCGCGGTGTGCTGTACACGCGGCACGAGGCGGAGGGCAAGCGGCTGCGCAACCCCTTTGACACCATCACCGAGGGCATCGGGCTGAACCGCCTGACGGCCAACTTTGAGGCAGCGTCCATCGACGGGGCGTTCCAGGGTGAGTGTGAGGGAGGGTGTGCAAAGCTTGCCTGCAAACGGGATGGACAGCGGCAGCAGCGAGGAAGCAGGGTGATTGATGTGCTGACGGCCAACTTTGAGGCGGCCTCGCAGCGTAAAGTCAGCTTCCATGCCTCTCTCCTTCCATATCACGTTCCTTTTGTGTGCAGGCAGTGACCAGGAGGCGGTGGAGATGGCCGCCTACCTGCAGCGCAACGACGGGCTCTTTGTGGGCAGGTGGGGGCAGGGGTGGAAGTGCACTGCCGGTTGCTGCTCTTGAACGCGTCAAGTACTCCACCTAGTACACCTCCCCGTGTGGCCCGCACACCACGGTCGTTCGCTACACACACTCATCTGCTTGCCAGAGATGGCCGTGCCAGATGTAAAGCTCGACACAAATACACGCCTGCTCTCCCCGCTGCTGCTGCTGCTTCCTGAACGCAGCTCCGCTGCCATGAACTGCGTGGGCGCCGTCAAGGCCGCCCGCCGCCTGGGGCCCGGCCACACAGTCGTCACGGTGCTGTGCGACGGCGGCGCCCGCCACCTGTCCAAGTTCCACAACGCCGCCTACCTGGCACAGTACGGCCTGGCGCCTCAGTGCACGGGGAACAGCCTGAGCTTTGTGGCGTGATGACGCGCACGTCGCGTGGGGCGTGAAGGAGCTGCGGTGCTGCAGAGCATGTGAAACACGCACCGGTCACCGCGGCTGGGCCGCCCCGTTTGCAAGCGCACACACACACACACGCACGCGCTTCCCCTTGCAAGAGTTGGCGACCCTCTGCAGGCGTGACGGGCATCACCATCTCACATCCCAACGCTATGGTACACAAGTGCAAACAAAAGAGCCCCGCAACGCGTCCAAAGGCCTTATCAGGTAGAGGTGAAGCAGAAGGACTTGGAACAGGAGGTGCACACGCACAATTCAAGCGTCAGCAGCGGGCCTCCTGCTTGTGGAAGGCGACAAGGGCAGCCTGAGAGCCAGCATCAAGAGAAAGCACACAAGAGCTGTACAGCGTACAACGCGCCCTCAGCAGCAGCGGGGGCACGTGTGGCTGGCGCAATTGCCACATGCCAGCGGTCCAACGCCGGTCCGCGGCCGTGTGTGTGGGCAGCTCAGCAGGGGGCGTGTGCGGCGCTGCCTCCTCCTCCTCCTGCTCCTCTGTTGTCCTGCCTGCCCGTTGGGGGTGGCCTGCTTGAAATCTCCCTGGGCGTCACCGTCAATCCTCCTGCTCTCCTCCAAAAGGTCTCCTCCTCCTGATCCTCACTCATCACTCGTCGCGCTGCTCCTGCTCCCGGGCCTCCTCCTCGGGAGACGGCGGCTGGTACGGAAGGAACCTGCACCCAGGTGGCCACCGCACACCCTTGCTCTATCCTTTTCTCGCTGCTGATCCGTGCTGCCTTGGTTGATACGGCCTGACGTCCCGTTTGCAAGCTACACCCACCCACCCACCCACCCACCACCATCACTCGTGCAGTGCAGCACCACGAGCATCAAGAGCTCACGCCTGCCACAATTGTTTCCCCATCCCCAAGCAACGCACCCAGGAGCTTGGGTGCTTCCCTAGGCGACACCAGCACCTGACGCCCTCCCTCCGCACCCCTTCCTCTCCCCCTTTAGGTGCACTCACTGCGCGTTGGGCTGGATGGCGCGGCACATGGCGCGGATCTTGGCCCAGTGCTCCTCCGTCAGGTCCACGTACCTGTGCGCCACACACCGCATCACCGCATCACCGCATCACCGCATCACCGCATCACCGCATCACCGCATCACCGCATCACCATCACCATCACCATCACCATCACCATCGCCATCGCCATCACCATCACCATCACCATCACCATCACCATCACCATCATCACCATCACCGTCACCATCATCACCATCATCACCATCACCACATCACCACCATCACCATCATCGTTGCATGGCGTCCACGGCAGGTGTCATGATGCTGTACCCGTCGCAAGAGATTGCCAGACAGGCCAAAGCGCATGTGGCGAGGATAGCGTTCAGCCAGTGCACCTCCCCACTCCCTGCTCCACCCACTACCCGACAACCGAGAAGGCTCACAGGCACGTGCGCAGGCACACAGACCCGCTGCAGGCAACGCTGCCAGCAGACGCCACGCTGTCCTGGCGAAGCTCCCTGCGGCCGCTCGTTTGCTCACGCTGCTGCAGCCAGCCACCCCACCCGCGCGCACACACTCACGCTGCTGCATCCAGCCACCCCACCCGCGCGCACACAAACTCACTCCTCAGTCTTGAAGTTTTCAGCGCTGAGCAGCACAGGCCCGTGGATGGAGGCCGGCGACACGGCTGGTGGCTCCTCTGCATCGCCACGGCACAGCATTACGGGAGGGCAAGGGGGGGCCAGGGCAGCGCCATGGCTGGCTGACACACCACACACGGCGTGTGTGCTGTGTAGCAGCGGGCGCGCGCCAGGCCGCGTGGCACGTCAGCGGGGGTGGTCTTTGCCTGGTTTGCGGCAGATGCACTGTACAAGGTGAGGTGCACGCGCCGGCGACCCACCTGGCAGGTTGGCGATGAGCCAGAGCTGCGAAGCGTTTGTGTTGTGAGGCAGCCCGTGCTCCAGGCCTTGGAGGTCCACGTACATGTGCAGGCTCAGCCTGCGCCGTGGTGACGAGGGAAGGAACGCGTGCGCACAATGTTCGCTGAAGCCCATCCCACACGAAGGCGGTACCCAACGTTGCCAGCGCTGCAGCCTTTGGTTCTCACCCGAGCTTCTTACCCGAGCTTCTTCTCCATTCCCGGCAAGGAGAAGCAGCGCACACGCTCGCCGTGGATGCCGAGCAGGTCCGCCGCAGCATCGTCCAGGCCTGCGGACGCCCGCAGGTGGTGCCCAGTGAGCAACCGCGTCTGGCTATGAGGCCGCTGTCTCTCTGCTGCTGTTGCTTTCTGCTGGTGCCCCTCCCGTTGCTCCTGCTGACATGGCACAAGGCCACTCCACACTCACTGCCTTCGCCGCGCTCATCACGCTGGAAGACGACCTGCAGCAACCAATTGGGCGTGTGCGCTCAGATCGTGCTCGGGGCGAAGCAGCGGGGCGCGAACGCAATCTCCGGCACCGCAGGTGAGGGAGCGTGCCGCTCACAGGCTTGACCGTGGGGCCGTCGTCCGGCGACAGCATCAAGCACGCCGAGGTGGCGCTGAAGCTTCCTGCATCCTCTCCCGCCGCGTCGTCCGCCATCCGACGTGGAAGTGGAAGCTGTGCAAGTGGAGCTCCTAAAGGCTGCTGTTCGTTTTTTCAAGTAGCGTGCGTGCTCCTTACTTGCTCCTTACACAGGGCAGGGCAGCGCGGCGGCAGGGGGGGACGGCATGCGCAACGGCGAGGGCGAGACGATGTACATCGAAAATCCCATCAAGATCTTCGGTGCAGTTGAAGTTAAGAGCCCCTCACAGCCTCAAGCCTTGTCCACCGTGCCTGCCGCCGGCGCCCCCAGCCGCGAGTGCAGCCACTCCTCCGCCGCCGGCCGCAGCTTCTCCATCACCCTGACCACCACGGGGTGCGCCTCGAGCGCCGCCTTCCACACCGCCAGGCGCGGCGGGTAGTCCAAGGAGTTGTGCCCGGGTGGCGTGATGGCGGGGAGGATGAGGTCCAGGTAGTAAAGGGAAAACGCAAAGCCAGTGTCGGGCAGGCTGAAGTGCGTGAAGGGGAGCGTGGCTGGGGAGGGGTCCAAGGGGTGCATGAGCTCATCGGCACGCTCCACCAGCTGTGACAGCTCCTGCAGGCGTGCAGCGTAACACGTGCAGGGCGCCAGGAGCAGCAACAGGGCAGCTGCGGTGTGGTTGGGGGAGCGGGGACGAGCAGGCAAAGGTGCAGGCACCGCCAGCGATGCAGGCTTTCTCCACGTGGCCCTGCTGGCAAGGATGCCTGCAATTGTGCGTCGGTAGGGGTCCCACAGCCTGGCTGGCCAACACTAGCGCCAGGTGCCCCGTGACTAGTTGCTTCGCCTGGCCTGGTTTTCCTCCCTTTCTCGCTGCTGATCCTGGGTGCCTTGGCACAGCTGCTGCTGGGAGCCCGCTATGCATGCGGCGGAGCTGGCACGTTTGTCAGTTGCTTGCCAGCAACAACACACTCTCTGGTACCCAGCCCAGTCAGAAGGTTGAGAGGGGCACTTGTGGGGATCACTTGAACCCACGAGAGGATGTATGTAGGGTTGGCAGGGTTGTACAAGGCGGCGCGGGAATGGATCCCCTCGTAGCGGCCGCAGCACGCTCAACACACACCTGCAGTCGGCCCTGCAGTTCCTTGACAGTGGCGTCCACAGCAGCCGGGTCACGCTTGGAGGGCGCCACCTGCACGTATGCGTGATGGCAGGTCTGTTGCTGTTTTTGAGATAGCCGGGGAGCGATGTGAGCAGCGGGCCCCTGTGCACCGCATGGCCAGAGTGTTGTCACAACCACAGTCCATTTTTGTGCCTCACACGCTCAGCCTTCACGCGCTGGCGGCGCAGGGCATGCACGTATGCCTGCAGCCGCTGCAGCACCACGCCGCTGCTCACCCCACGGCCCAGAGCGCTGTTGACCCGCACCAGTGGGAAGGGCACAACACGCACCTGCTGGCTGCACCACGCCGCTGCTCATCCCCTGCACCCCATGGCCCGCACCTGTGGTCGTAGCTTACAGGTGCCTGCAGCTTCTGCCGCTGCGCTATGCTGCTTATCAATGATCCGTTTCCACGCACCTGTGGGTACAGCTTGCGCAAGCTCGGCTCGAAGTACAGGTCGTGGAAGCGGGAGATGATGCGGGCCTGCGTCGCATGGATATACGCGTGCACGCCCGGCCCTCACACGCAGTGCCGCGGTGCACACACACACGGGCTGTGGGCTTGGTGGTTGGACACGCCCGGCCCTCACGCGCAGTGCCGCGGTGCACACACACACGGGCTGGGGGCTCGTTGTTGGACACTGCTGGTGCCCCCGAGCGTCCGCAGATGTGCAGCAAGCTGCCAGCGCGCACACTGCAGCGTTTGCAAGGGCAGGAGCCAGCAGCTGGACACTTGCCTGCGCCTTGTGCAGGGGGTGGGCGGGCAGGAGCGCAGGGAAGGCGGGGGCGGGGAAGCGCTCCTCCAGCCACCTGCGCTCGCCACGCATGGCGGCGTGTTCCATCAGTCCCCAGGTGGCCTCAGCAATGGCCGTGCGGCGCACGCCGTGTACATGGGCAGAGGAGCAGGTGCTGCATGGTCCTCCATCCATCTGCGCACACTCTTCATCAGCTTGCCAGAGATGGCCGCGCCAGATGTGAAGCTCGACACACACACACACACATGGGCAGAGGAGCAGGTGCTGCATGGTCCTGCATCCGCGCACACTCTCACTGAAGCCAGGTACTATGCCCAAGCAACAAAACACCAACAAACTCACTCGATGATGACCTCGGTCTCCATAAGCAGCGACGGCTGCGCACGCACACTCGGCACCAACACAACAGCACGCCTCACTGGCTGGGTGACTAATCTTTCCTCGCTGCTGATCCGAGTTGCCTTGGTCACCGCGGCTGGGCCGCCCCGTTTGCAAGCGCACACACACACACACACCTCCACTGCGACTGTGCAGCAGATCCTGGGCCATCG
>QAXK01000342.1:0-16579 GCA_004335735.1 Chlorella sp. KRBP
CTTCTCCAAGGGCTACTGGACCTTCTGGGTCATCCTGGCCATGGTCTGGGGGCTTATCGCCACCTTCATCTGCATCCTGCTGCCTCTCTGGGAGGCCAAGGACGCTATCAAGACCATCTTCATGTGAGTTGTTTCGGGGTGCATTGCATCAGGGTGGGTGGGCTCATGCACACCAGGGCGGCTTAACACGGCACCAAGGATCAGCAGCAAGGGCGAGGATTGTGCGCACGTGGTAGCTTGCCAGCGGGGCAGCTGGCAGTATGTGTGCCGCAGCTCGTAAAAGGGAGTGTGGACGTGAGCTGGCACTCACACTTGCTCGTGTGTCTCTTGCTTCCCTGCCTTGCTTCCCACTGCAGCAAGACCATGACTTGCCAGCCTGCGGCCGTGCCGCTGTCGCCAGAGGCCAGCATCGCCGACCCAAGCGTGGCCATGAAGGTGACCATGGACCTGCCCAAGGAGGAGGTCATGAAGGCATGAGGGCTTAGGGCTTACGAAGCCAGGCCCTAGGGTTCTGCGTGGACAGGCGAACATGGACCTGCCCAAGGCGTGAGCGCCTGCCAAGGGCTTTGTGTAGGGCTTGGGAGTAGCGTTGGGCGCGGGAGGCATGGCCCGTGACTTGGCAGAAAGTGTGAGACGAGGAGTGTCCTAAGTGTTATGGGCAAGGGACTGCATCAGGCGTGGCGCGTCCGCAGCCCTTAGTTTGAAATGACGTAGGGAGCCGGCTGAGCGACGGAGTGAGGGTGGGTGGGTGGGATGGCACGCCGCTGGCATCAGCATGCTCCGTTGCCGGAGCGCACTCTGGTGTAATGCGCGCGTGTGTGGGTGGGAGCCACTGCCTGTCATGCACTTGCGACTTTCATCGTGCCCGCATGCACGCGTTTGTGTACAACCAACAACAACACGGCTCTCTCTTCGTGTGTATACCTAACCTAACGCCGCGACCCACAAGGCCACGGTTATGGGCCTGTGATGGTCCGGGTGTGTAGCTTTGTAACCTGAAACCACTTCTTTTTTGTGTCCCTGTCCGACCAGTGAACTCGAAACCTTCCATCCGTCTTGTGCATGCCACCATGGTGCATCGGGTTGGCACTCCCCCATCCTGCAGGCTGGGCCACCGACATATACCACTGTATACGTGTCTTCTTTGTGGCGTTTGAGCTCGTTTGCCCCGCTGCGCAACAGAGCTCGCCACGTGCTTTAACAACTGCTCCGCCGTGCGCAGTCTGCAATTACATCTAGTCCGTTGACGTGCGCAGTCAGTCAGCGCACTACGCACGCACGCCGTGATCTATCTCTGCACGATTGCTCCACTCCGCAACGGCCACGCTTCTTATTTCCGTGCGCTGCATTCCCAGTTGCTTGAGCGGGGGATCCTGCTGTGTAGTCCTGCTGACCCGCTTCCTCTTAGAAACTTGCGCTTGTTTTGGAAACTTGCGCATGCCTGCTACGCACGTGGTGTGGCCTCCTCTTTCCACTGTGGGGGTGTTAGAGACACGCTTTGCCTGCTCTTCAAGCAGCAGCATTCCCACGACCCCTCTTCCTTCGTGGATTCACGTTCTTCTCCGTTCTTTCTGCGTTGGACAGGTTCGGTTTGGGTCCTGTACTCTGAAAGTCATGCAACGTCCCTGACGGTGTGACACCGCAACAACAGCATCGCCAGAAGCAACGAGCAACGAATACTGCCACCAGCCTGCAGGAGGAGTGCCAGGGCGGCAAATGATGGACGGTCTGCAACAGGCTTCCAAAGTCACAACTGAGAACATTTCTGGTGCACTTAGTGGCACTTAGTGGCCCTGATGGCTTATGGCTGTGGTGGTGGTGGTGGTGAAGGCTGGAGGTGAAGGCGAGGACACTTGGAGCTGCTCAGGCACTGCTCATGAGGGCCAGGTGCCCTGCTCGGCCAAGTTGAGCACGCGCACGAGACCCTTGTGCTGCATGTCCCTGGCCAGGTCCAGCGGCGTGAGGCCGCCCTGCAGGTGTGTATGGGCAGGTTAAAGGTCAGGGCTGGTGCGCGCTGGGCGACGCCACGCCGGAGAGCAAAGGCAAGGGCACCTCACCTGATCGCGCATGTGCAGCAGCGACGGAGCTTCCTGCGTCTTGGACTTGGCCCTGGGCCTGCGCTTCGTGGCCGCTGGCCCCGCCGCCGTCACCTTCGCCGCGGCGCGGGCAGCGTCCCGGTGGAGCCGAGACGCGAGCACCGACAGCAGCACGACCACCGCGTCCTCGTTGCCGGAGCGCACCGCGACGTGTAGGGGCGTTGAGCCGTCCTGCGGAACGCATCGCGTGGGTGTGCGTGCGGCTCGACAGATGCGGCGCCCATGCAACTCTGCGGATCGACGTCGCAATCGTCGCCAATGCGGCCGTCCCTTGCGGTTCGCACGCGACGCGGACCTTTGCCTGGGCGTCCAAGGCGGGCCGGCCCTCCAGGAGGCACTGCACGACGTCCTTCGAGCCGGACAGGCACGCCAGGTGCAGGGGAGTGAAGCCGGCCTGCGCGACGAGCGAGGGAGAGCACACGCACAGGCGGGGTGAGCCTGCGCTGGCAGTCGCGCCAACTCGAGAAGGGACTGCACACGAGGCTGGGTAAGGCCTGGAGTTGCGCGGCACTTACGAAGTCGCCCTGGTTGCGGGACACGCTCCGGCGGAGCAGCGTGATGGCTTCCGAGTGGCCTCCCACCACGGCCAGGTGGAGCGCCGTCGCGCCCGTCAGCTGCGATCGCAAGGCGAGGAGGAGGACAGCGCAGCAAACGTGTCGGTGCGGCAACGGTGCGAGTGCGAACCGGAGCCCGTCGGCGTGTGCGGAGTGCTGGAGTGGGGGCACAGCGTGGCCTCCGTGGGCTGCGTCTCAGTCCCCGCGTGCCGACCGCCACGCACCGGCGATGCTGCATTGCGATCCACTCCCTCGCGCAGTATCCGCCTGGCGACGCACATGTGCCCAGCCCTGGCGGCGTACATGAGCGGCGTCAGCCCCGACTGCGTGGGCGTGGGGCACAAGGCAAGTCTGGGGCAGAGGCCACACAACAGCAAGCTGCTTAGCTGCAGGACGGGGCTAGCAAACCTCTGCCAGACTATGCGCCCAATGCTCTGCCATGCTTAAGATGCGTGAGCAGATGTGAAACATGGTTTTGTTGCTCACTCTTGGGTTGGGCTCGTGAGAGGCTCCGGAGGCGAGCAGGGCTTTGGCCAGTGGCTCGTTGCCGGCTTGCGCCGCCAGCATGAGTGCGGTGCGGCCGTACTGCGCAAGACGCAAGCGTGGCGCAAGCGCCACACATGGTTATCTGTGCTCATCTGCTTGCCAGAACTGGCAGCCCCAGAAGCAAAGGTCAGCCCACTCACGTGGTCGGGCAGGTCGAGCACGCCCAACTGGATGCTGGCATCCAGCAGCACCTTCCTCTGCCGGGCGATGTCTGCGATGAACGACTCTTTCAACTCGTGCTGGGACGCCCTGGAACGACGGCTTGCAGCCAGCTGGTGCAGGGGCGTCCACCCCACGTGCTGGGTGCGGGCTTGCACGGTGGCAGGGCTGATCAGCTGCGGGCACCTGCAACGCGCAAGGGCGTGACATGCAAGGACAAAGGCTGCAGGAAGGCGACCGGGGCTTCTGGGCAAGCGGGCGCCAGGCTTGCGCAAGGGCGTCTCCCTCAGGCTGTCAGCAATCAGATGGCGCGTGCACGCACTCTTTCGTTGCCTCGGTCATTATCCCTAGTCCCTGGCTGCACACCGTGTGTAGCGGAGTCCAGCCCTTCTGCGCACGCACCGGTCACAGGATATAGGGCGCACATTGGTTATATAGGGAGCCTTGGGCTGCATTGGGAGCCTTGCCTCTGTGGGTGGCCTGGTGGCTGCATTCGTGCTCGGCGGCGGCGTGCACTGATCGGCCCGTTGGTGTGCGTTGCCTTGCCGTGCTGCTGGCCCCTGCTGCCTTGGCAGTGCTGGATGGGAACCACGCTCTGCAACTGCACGGTCTATCTGCAAGGCGCAGGGTGACTCTTGGCATTCCGCGTACCTCGTCTGGTGCCGTGGCGTCCGCGCCCACATGGAGAAGCTCCACCATGGCCTCCAGAGCGAACTCGTATGCCTGTCCCAAGTCTATAAGTGTCATCCAGTACACAGTGAGCGGCCTCGTGAGTTGCTCATACCGCTGCCGCGCCGCAACGTAGCCCCAGCACAGCACGTGCAGCGCCGTGCGGCCACGCTGCAGGGCACAGGCACCGCAGCATCACCATGATGACTGCAGCGCAGCATGCGCGCACTCAGAAGCAGCGTGCCAGCGTGCAGCCTGCTCCGCACCTGGTCCATCGCTTGGGCGAACTCCTTTTGCTGCTCCTCGCCATCGCCCCACAGCGCGCGCAAATCGTCCAGCGTGCGGCACTTTAGCAGCGCCTGCACCGTCTCTGGGCTGAGCGTTGGAGCCGCGCTCGCTGGCGATGTGGCCCTTGTCGCAGACGCACGGCGCGCAGGCGCCGCGTTGCAGGAGCGTGAGATAGAGGCTGCTGGGCGCGGCGTGCGTGAGAGTGGCAGCGACAACATGGCGCGTGCGCTGGTGGAGTGTGTGCTTGCTGCGTGGAGGAGGTGATGGGGCAGGGAACCCTGGTGTGGTGCCACGCGCACGTACATGGGCCGCAGGAGTCTGGTTGGGGCAGCTGCACTTGCAAGCCTGGCCCTTCCAAGGCTGGGCACCGTCTCATCATGATTGCTGCGGCTTGCGATGCGATGGTCACCCGCAGCGCCACGGGAAGGCGCCATACCAAGTTCAAGCAGACACCGAGCGCTTGAAGATCGGCGACTAGCAGTAGGTGCTGCAACAGTAAGCACTGTCACCAAACCTGCAACTCAGCCGCTGCCGCACATCCCACGCAGCCCAAGCCCGCAACTGACCCACACCCAAACACGACCCAGCAACCGTGCGCCACGCATGCAGACGCAGCGCGCAACGTCACCATCACCGCGGGAAGCTGCCCTGCGGCCCAGGCAGCATGCCCCCCGCCCCCTGCGGCATAGCAAACGACCCCCCCGGGCCCCCTCCCTGCGCAGCAGCCATGGCCATCTGCCCAGGCATGCCACCGTGCATCTGCATCAAATGCTGCTGCTGCTGTCCCTGCATCATTCCAGGCCCTAGGGGAGGGGGCGCTGGCATCCCTGCCTGTGCCCCCAGAGACGCGCCTCCTGCCCCCGGTGGCCCTTGCTGCAGTGCCGCTCCACCCCCCGCCATCCCACCACCCATCAGCATCATTCCGTTCCCACCCGCGCCACCCATCATCAGGTGCTGCTGCATCTGCTGCTGCTGCATCTGCAACTGCTGTTGCTGCTGCTGAGCCTGAGCCTGTCCCTGCTGCTGCTGTTGCTGCTGTTGTTGCTGTTGCTGCTGCTGCTGTTGTTGCCGCTGCTGCTCTGCCGCTGCCGCGGCGGCCGCAGCGTCCGACTTTGCCTTGCTGGCGGCGGCCGCCTGTTCCTGCCGCTTGCTGTCGTGCTGCTGCAGCTGGCTGGCCAGGTGCTGGTGCACCTTGCGGGTGTGCTGGACTAGGTCGTCCTCCGCTGCGGGTGCAGTACCGCAGTGCAAGTACGGTGCAGGCTCAGGCAGCACAGTGTGAGTTTCCAGCTACGCCAGATGTGAAGCTCTGTGAGGCTTGAGTGTTATGAGACGGTGCCTTTGCCCCGCGCCGCCCATGCCAGCCCTACCGTCCGCCGAGGCTGGTGCAACGGCTCAAGACATCATGTATCGTTAACTGAGAGCGATGCAGAGACGATCCGTGAACATGTGTCACGCAGCAAACTGCCCACACAGCAAACTCACTCTTGAAGCTCTGCAGCGTGGCGGGTGAGATGAAGATGCCGTTCTCTGCCGGGTAGCGCTCCACACGCTGGATCTGGGCCATGCACCTGCATGCATTAGACCAGGTGAGGCGAGGTCTGGCGAGGGCAGGTGAGAAAGCCGTGGTGAGCCGGCTCGCCGCGTGGCAAGCTGGCCCTCCAGGACCGACGCTTGAAGCCTTTCAGTGACTGTGCCGATTCAGGCCACAACTGGGCGTCGCTGTTGGGCCCTTATGCACCGCCACGAAGCCGCCAGCACGCCCGTGGACGTGCGTCCCTGCCCCGGCACAAATGTGACGGACGCTGCGTCAGTCACCGTGCCCTGGCCCCACGCACTGCAGCTGTCAGCATGCATGTGCCTCCTGCTTACCACCGCGCGCGACGCCAACGCAAGGCACCAAGCAGCACCGGCGAGGCACCCACGCCCGCGCTGCACGCTGCCACCTTGTGGGCAGGGGCCGAGCACTCACATGAAGCACGTCTGCATGTCGGTGGCGCACGTTAGGCAGTAGGCGTGGAGGCATGGGTAGAGCCGCCCGAAGACAGCCACCGGGAAGGCGCAGGTGATGCAGAAGTGCGTCTTGCTGCCCGGCTTGCGCTCCAGCACCGTGCCAAACGTGACCACGTCAGGCTGAGGGTGCTGCTGCTGCGCGCCGTTCTGCTGCTGCACGCCGTTGGGCTGCGGGGGATCGAGCGGCGTGCGTGCGGGGGCGGACGCGTCCACTTCCATGGCCTCCCCGCTGGCAGGCATTGCTGATGGCGGTGGTCCTGGTCCTGCACTTGCTGTCTGTAGCGCACTGTGTGTGTCCTGCCCTGCGATGTGCGCTAAAGCTCTCGGGTGAGCTCGCCCATGCTCAGCGAGAAGCGAGGAGAAGGTGTTACACCGCATTTACGGCACTACAAGGACGACAGGAAGCCGCAGCCCGCCAGCTAGGAGACGCCTGGCCGCAGCTCGGCACGAAAGACGATCTGCAGAGGCTGTGCCGACTGACAGCCGCCACGCCCACTATATGGTGTAGCAGCATCTCACCTGCAGCTTGATTGTTGCGCAGCTCGGCTGCATCGGGGCGGTGGCGATGGAACAGGAGGTGCAGGAGGCCAACAACCCTTCAGAGGCGCTCGAGGACGCGCCGCAGCAGCAGGCAGGCGATGCCGCTGACGGCGACGCTGCCAAGGGCAACCCGCTCGTGGAGGACGAGGTGCGAGCTTGGCGTCTTCGTCTGCGTGCCTGGAGTTCAGCAGGTGGCTTCCAAGCAGGTGAAGCAGGTGCACAGCATGCATGTGTGCCTGTGTGCATACCTGCTGCCACGGTCCTGCAGGCGGGGGACGATGAGGGCGAGGGGGAGGGCGAAGACGAGGACGAAGGAGAGGCGGTAGACAGCTCTGAGGAGGACGAGGAGGAGGGCAACAACGAGTACGAGGTGCGCAGAGGACAGGAGCGTGTGCGCCAGGGCGTGTGTGCCTGTGCGCAGGCGGGAGTGCGGAGTGCCGGTGTGGGGCCGCAGCGTGGCCATGGCAGAAGCTCCACAGGCTGCAAGGCCTGCAGTGCAGGTCCTACGGCAACAGGGCATGCAGTGTGCAGATCAGAGCGTGGTGATGAGGCCGCAGCCCAGTGCAGCTGCAGCCCGGCTGGCACAGCAGAGCGCGGCACGGCACGTGACAGCGCTGCGCAGAGCACGCGGGTTGCTCGCTGCGTGCGCTTGCTGGGCCCAGCGCCCCCATCACTCCATGAGCGCACGCGCAGGACAGTTTCGCTCGTACCGGTGGTTACCAGGCAAGTGCGGCAGAGTGCCAGGCAGAATGCAGGTCAGAGCAGAGCGCAGCGGCAGCGGCAGCGGCAGCGGCAGCGGCAGCAGCAGCGGCAGCAGCAGGTGGCAGCTTTGCACGCGTGCCGCGCAAGCTGGCAGACGCTGTCCTGGCAGACACATCAGCACTCGTTCGCAGGCAGCTGCCTGCAGCACCGCCCTGCATGTTGAGGGCGTGCTGCAGGCGGTTGCTGGCCTGTGTGGTGTGGTGTGCCTGCCTGCACAAGCGCCCGGCTGGCGCGACACGCGGCAGGGGTTGCGGGGCCACTTTTCGACCCCTGACACAGTTGATTCCCTGTTTGTCTCATCCTGGTACCAAGCACTGCCTCGCTTTGGTACTCTTTTCATCGTCTTGTGCTGGGCAGCACCCCGCTTGGTGGTGGTTAGCCAAGGCTCTTTTCCTGCGCTACCACGCGCTCTGCTCGCTTCCTCGAGTGGTGTTGCTCCTGTACGCCGTGCTGCAGGTGGAGCCAGCGCCTGCTGGGACCGACGCAGCGTTGCTGGTGGCGTTGCTGCCCTGCTTGCACCCTGCTTGCAGGCGGACGGCTTTGTGGTGGCGGAGGGCGATGACGACGGGGACGAGGGCGAGGAGGCAGAGGAGGCGAGCCGCAAGAAGAAGAAGAAGAAGAAAAAGAAGAAGCGGCGGGGCCTGGAGGAGCTGGATGAGGATGAGTACGATTTGCTGGAGGAAGCGGGTGTCAAGGTGCGGGCTGTGGTGGTGATGAGGGGGAGGAGGGGAGCAGCAGGAGGAAGCGGCGTGGCCTGGAGCAGGTGGGTGAGGATGAGTACGATTTGCTGGAGGAGACGGGTGTCAAGGTGCGGTTTCCTATGCGTGTTTGTGGTTCAGAAACACACGAACACGCGGGCGCAGGCGAGGGTGTTGCATGCTTCACCAGTCTCACAACAGGACAGCCAGTGGACAAGCAGCAGCAGCAGCGTCCGCACCACACCACAACGTTGGCGGAGGATAGGTGTCGATTATGGCATGCCCCTTACATCATCACCATCATTGCATGGCGATACGGCAGGTGCCATGATGGTGCAGCCTAAGCCCTACATGCGGGTCTGCAAAACCGCCGCCCATGCAGGTCAAGCGCCCCACGGGCCGCAAGCGCCTCAAGCGGGTTGAGGACGACGGGCGGGGTGGCGAGCAGCACGACGCGCAGCAGTTGCAGGACGAGCTGTTTGGCAATGAGGGTGAGTGTCGCATGCTTTGTGGCAAGAGTGCGCGTGCTTTTGGGCAGGAGTGTTGCGTGCTTGTGAGCAGGAGTGCGTGTGCTTTTGGGCAGGAGTGTGCGTGCTTTGAGGCAGGAACAAGCCCCCAACAAGCTTCTTGCGTAGTGCCGCCCTGAGACGCACCACAAGCACCCATCAGCATCACTGCATGACGTTTACGACAAGCCTCGTGACCCCGCTGCTGCTTTGTTGCCACTAAGCACCCTTTCCCCATATGCCGCTCACATCATATGTCGTTCACATCATATGCCGCTCACATTGTTTACCCACGCAGACCTTGAGGACCAGCTAGAAGACGAGGAAGAGGAGGAGGGCGGCGGCAGGGGCGGGCGGGCGGCCGGCAGGGCGGCAAGGTGCGGAATAGATAAGTTTATAGGAGCGGGAGTGGATGGGATGGTGACAGCCTAAACTCGAGCCTAGGCGCGAAAGCAGGGCCTATGTGCACATGTACACCACGGCGCAACCATCACACCACTGATTGTCTGGCCCGATGGCGTGATGGCGGTGCACCACCACGAAGGCCTTCACAGGAGGGTGGGCGCCGTGGTGACCCTGGCAATCAGACACCACGACACAACCATCACACCACTGATTGTCTGGCCTACATGCGTGCGTGCGTCATGCTGGTGATGCACCATGCAGGCCTTCACAGGAGGGTGGGCGCCGTGGTGGCCCTGGCAATCGTGACGGTCCCGCCGGCCGCGCTTCTGGTGGCCGTGATGGGCGCGGGAGGGCACCTGGGGGTCGGGACGGGCGGGGTGGCGGCATGGACGAGGGCATGGGCGAGGGCATGGACGAGGGTTTGATGGAGGACGACGAGTACGACGAGATGGGCGACTTTATTGTGGACGAAGGGCCCGGGGGGGCAGCGAGGGCGCGGAGGAAGCGGCAGCAGGCGGGGGCGATTCCGGGCATCACGGCGGCCATGCTGGAGGTGGGTTTTACGGCGGTGGTGGTTGGTTTTAGGGCTTTGGTGGTTGGAGTTGGGCTTTTGTTTGCTGACAGCTTTGTGTTGGGGGCGATTCCGGGCACACGGCGGCCATGCTCGAGGTGGGTTTTAGGGCTTTGGTGGTTGGAGTTGGGCTTTTGTTTGTTGACAGTCTTTTGGTGACGGGTGATTGCGTTGGTGACGGGTGAGTGCGTGGCTACCCACTGCAAGCAGTCCCTCACTCTCCGTTTGGAGCTGCCTGCAGGAGGCGGCTGAAATCTTTGGCGACGTGGACATTTACCGTGAGCGGATGAGGCATTGCTTTGTTCTGTTGTGAACTGGCTGCAGGAGGCGGCTGACATCTTCGGCGACGTGGACATGCTCCTGGACATGTACCGAGAGCGACGGGTGGGTCAGGACGAGGGCGAGCTCATGGGCGAGGGCTTGGAAGGCGAGGAGGCGGCGGCGGCGGAGCGACGGAGGAAGCGGCGCGAGGACGGTGCGTGCGCTAGGGTTTGCTAGGGCTTGCAGGGGGATGGCATGCAGGGATGAGGAGTGCACGGGGAGTGAGACGGCATATGTAAGTGTTATTCGTCAGGGTTGGCGTTTCCCGTTCTCCACGTTTCGTTTCACAGGTAACCGTGTGTTACCTGTGTGTCATGGACCGTTGCGTTGCTGTCGCGCCTGCGCTTTGTTGCTTTGCAGGCGAGGGAGAGGAGGGTGATGAGGAGGACGAGGAGGACGAGGATGATGAGGAGAAGCACCAGCGGAGGGAGGAGGCCAAGCAACGGGCGCTGCTGCGGCGCGCCATGCGCGTGCTGGACGCCGAGACGCTGCAGGGCCAGTACCTGCTGCCTCAGGTTCGGGCTTAGGGTCCAAGGCTTCGCTAAGGGCTTAGGGCTGCGGCTTAGGGTTAGCGGGTGCTGTGCTGGCGCTCCGTGCCAGGCAGCCACATCTGTGATCAACGTGCAGACTTGCGTGGAGTGTTTGCTTCCCGCTTGCGTCGCTGACACGTTTTTGCGCTTCCCCGTCCCCACCTGCGTCTGATGCCTACAGGACCAGACTATCTGCTGCACTTGCTTCCCGCTTGCGTCGCTGAGACGTTGCTCCGCCTCCTGCTTTCTCACCTGCGTCTGATGCGCTTCCTGCTTCCCCACCTGCTTCTGATGCGCTTCTTGCTTCCCCACCTGCTTCTGATGCGCTTCCCGCTTCCCCACCTTTTGATGCCTACACAGGACCAGGCCATCCGTGCGGCGGACTTGCCCGAGCGGCTGCAGCTCTACGGCGTCAAGCCTGACGACAAGGAGGTGAGCAGCACGATAAGCATGAGACAACGCAGCGCCTGTTCTGGGTGGAAGGGCACGGCTTCTTCCGTTGTCAATTGCAAGTGAGCGATTGTGCTTTGCGGAGCAGAGAAGGCGCCGTACCGTACGACAGGGAGAGAGGGGAGCGGAGATCAAAGCCGGAACAACGATGCTAACCACGCATCACCAGCAAAACCCTAATGCAAGCCCTGATGCCGCCTGCATGCCCTGCGTGCATGCAGCCGCTGGACCTGGACGCCTGCACCGACTGGGTGCACTGGGTGCTGTTTGTGGCGCGCCAGCACGAGGGCCAGTGCCTGCAGCACGTGTCGTGGGTGGTGGAGCAAGGAATCATGGAGGTGAGATGCAGCTCAGCAGCCCAGACCTCGCTCATCATCATCATCATCATCATTGCATGGCGTTCACGACAGATGTCGTGGGTGGTGGAGCAAGGAATCATGGAGGTGAGATGCCGCTCAGCAGCCCAGACCGAGCAAGCGCCAACGCACTTGCACTGTCCTTTAGATGAGGCCGTTTACACGAGGGCGGGTTTCCTGACCTGATGGTGTGTTCATGCGTGTGTTGATGCAGGTGGACGCCAGCCAGCCAAGCCCTTGGGGCGACGACCGGTGGCCGCGCAGCGCGCTCATGCACGTGGACGACTTCAACACACTGCCACACGGTATGTGGTGTCGTTACATGCGGTTGTGGTGTCGTTGTGCTTGACCGTGCAGGGTACGACCGGCGGACTGTTCAAAATTTGCCTAGTAACGCGTAGTGAAGCTACCTTTGCTTTTACATACAGTGTCGTTTGCGGTTGCTGGGCCTACGTGGAGTGCTGAACAGGCGCGACGCAGCAAGGACCACTGGAAGCACCTTTTCCATGTGTTCACCACCAGTCTTCTGTTGCTGTGCTCCTTGCTGTCTGCTGTGGAGCACCGCTGTTTTGGGCAGCCGGCGGTCTGTGCGCATGCCTTCTCTTCATGCCAGATGCGCTGATGCTGCTCTTTTGCGCTGTTTGCTCCCACCTGCTGCAGAGCCGCTGATTTTGGGCAACCGGCGGTCTGTGCGCATGCCCCGCACCAAGGAACAGGTGCTCGAGTGGAGCAAGAGCCTGCAGCAGCAGACGGCGCTGCGCCAGAGCATACGCGCGGTGAGAGCAAGCTCGCGCGGCGCAGTGCACGCTGCGTGGCTCGCAATGCTTGCGCCCAGCGTCTGGATGGCTAGGGTAGCGAAAAGCAGCACACATGTGTGATGCGCACGCGCGGCGCCTGCCATAGCTCCGGCTGCCGAGGGCCCACAGGGGAAGCACGTGGCGCAAAGCGGGGCGGCGTGTGGGGCACGCTGCATGGCTCGCAATGCTTGCACCCAGCGTCTGCATGTCTACGGTAGCGGAAAGCAGCACATGCCACCGCACGTGATGCTGTGGCTGTTGCGACGCTTTGCTGCGACCATTTGCTTTGGCAGGCCAGGGGGCAGATGAATTGACAGCATCTTGTGTCGCCACACTTTCTGCCATGCATGCGAGCGCAGCCTCAGACAAGGCAACGTGCACTGGCAGGAACTTTGCTTGGCGAGGCCTGCCTGACGATCGGTTGCGACGGATGCAGCACCAGGACAGCTGTCGCGAACGCCATAAAATGATGATGGTGATGATGACTTGATGCCATGCTTGTCTCTGCAGGCTCTGGGCCAGATGTACGAGAAGGGCGAGGAGCCAGTCCTCTTGGGCCTGTACCGCAAGGAGCTGCTGGGCGAGCTGACGTCAGTGCTGTTGCACGACGCACCCCGGGTGAGTTTTGGTTGGGGTGGCGCAAGGAGCTGCTGGGCGAGCTGACGTCAGTGCTGGTGCACGACGCACACAGGGTAGGTTTGGCTTGGTGCATGCTCTTGCTGACTCGTGCTTTTACGCAAAGTGGCAGGAGAGCGGTTTGGCATATTGCTCACTGCAACCGTCGTGGCGTGCCACTACAGCGTGCAAGCGTCGTGGCGTGGCGTCATCCAAAGTGGCGTGCACCTATAGTGCTTAGTGCTTGCTCTGTACATGCAAACATAGTGCCGTGGCGTGTGCTTCTGTGTGCAACCATTGTGCTTAGTGCTTGCTGTGTAGTGCCGTGTAGTGCAACCACAGTGCCATGGCATGCTGCGTGGTGCAGGTGACGAGCCGGCAGGACATTGAGGAGCGCGAGCAGACCATGCACGACCGCGCCAAGGCGTTCGACCTGCAGACGGTGCAGCCGCGCCACCGCATGATCCGTCGCTTTGAGGCGCTGTGGGCCATCATGTGGCTCAGCCTGCGCTTCCGCAAGTGAGTGGGTTGACGCGCTGTGGGCCATCATGTGGCTCAGCCTGCGCTTCCGCAAGTGAGTACGAGAGGGGGCTTGCATGGCACGCCGCGCCCATACAGCAAACAGCAACGACCAGCATTTGCACATGCAAGCAGACCATCTGCCCAGCAGCCAAACCGTTCAGCAAACAAACGTCCAGCAGGCAGAACCGTCCAGCAGGCAACCCAATGAATAGGTTGGCTTGTATGTCGCTGCGGTGCTCTGTAAGTCGGTCCATCCCTTGATGACCTGCTGCTGCGTTCACCGTGTGTGGTCTCGTCACGCAGACTCTGTCGCGGTGGTGCTCCCAGTTGCGGCTCTCCACCTCTTGCTCTCATTGTGCTACACGCACTTGTCCGCAGGCTGTGGAGGCGGCGATCGCAACTGCTGCTCAAGCTGGAAGCCGTGGCTGCTGCCCTGGATAGTCACGGGCACGACAACGCCTCAGGCGGACTGAGGACGCTGGCCGCCGAGTGGGTGCCTGCACACTGCACCGAGACGCTCTTGGACGACGTGGACGCACACCTGCGCTTCCTGCAGGTGCGGCGCATGCGCTTAGGGCTTGCGTAAGGGCTTTATGGTTCAGGGCTAGGGTTGGGGAGTGGGTGCCAGCGCAACGCAGAGGTGCTTTCTGGGCACACCGTCTGCCTGTTCGTGGGGCCTGTTCGTGGGCCTCCGTAGACCTTGTTGGTGAACCCTAGCCTGAGCCCTAAGCCTGAGCCCTCATGGTGCGCGCAGGACCTCTACTCCTTGGAGCCTGACTTGACGGCTCTCACGCTCGACCACGGTGGCTCACAGGTGCGGCATGTGGGCTCATGGCACCTTAGTGTTAGGGTTAAGGTTAGGGTTAGGGTTGGAGATACCCTGACTGCACGTGTTCATCCTTGGGAGCACTGCTTACATTGCTGCACAAGTGTGCACACGCGCAGGGCGGGACCAACGGCTCACAGCCCACGCAGACGCAGACGCAACGCACCTTTACCTCACCTGTGCATGCATTTGCTTGGCGAGGCCTGCCTGGCGACCTTTTGTGACGGCTGCAGCATCATGGCAATTTCCTGCACGCCATCATGGCAATTGATGACGGTGATACCTTTGGCCCGCACACGCGCAGGGCGGGGCCAACGGCTCGCAGCCCACACAGACGACGCAGCGTCCCGGCGTGGCCTCGGGTCGCGCCGGCGGCGGCGGGAGGGCCGGCGGGGCGGCCAGCACGGCTTTGCTGCGCAAGGTGCAGGCGTCTGGCCTGCTGGCGGTGCTCCGGGAGGCGTTCCTGTCGGCAGCTCAGCTGGCGGACAACTTGGCCGAGCCCGACGTGATGCCACACTCGGTGCGTGCGTGCGAGTGCGTGTGTGGTTGCCATTGTTGACGTCGTCTTCTTGTTGTCGTCGTCATTCTTGTTGTTCTTGTTGTTGCTGGTCCCACGTGTTTTGTGTAGCCACCTGTATGATGTGCTGATCATGGAACGCAGTAATGCCTGTGACAGCACCTTGCCCCAAGTTTGCAGGTTTCAGAGCCAGAAGGCCCGAAGCAGCAGCCCCTGGAGTGCCGATCACGCAATGCACTGCCTGTGCCTGCACCTTGAACATCTTGCAGGTTTCTGAGCCAGAAGGCCCGGAGCAGCAGCCCCTGGAGTGGCTGGCACGCGTGAGCGAGACGCTGCCTCTTGAGACGCACGGCCTGCCGCGGGGGGCCAACGAGCTGCTCCCGCGCATCAAGGCGCTGCTGGTGCAGGTGCGCTGATGGTGTTTGTACATGGGGTGTTTGTCAGGTGGCGAGCCAGATTTGGGTTGATGCGCCCTGATAGTGTTTGTGGTTAGGGCTGTGGGTTCAGGTGCGCTGATGATGTTTAGGGCTTTGGGCGGCGGGTGGTGGGCAGGCGGGCGGGCTCCCACCAAGGGACTGCGTTGGTGTTCAGACTCTGCACGTGGTGGCGCTGTGCTTGCACTCGTGCACTGTCGTATGGTCCCACATACACGCAGGAGGTGGTGAGCCCCGCATTAGGGCTTGGCTGCCTCACGCATGCACTGCCATGCCCTAAACCTTCATGCAGGAGGTGGCGAGCGAGCCCCGCATTAGGGCTTGGCTGCGCGAGTACTTCAGCGAGCATGCCATCGTCAACACGCGGCCGACGGCCAGCGGGCTGGACCACGCCTCCATGGAGCCCTACGCCAAGTAAGCCCTATGGTTTGCATGGTGTAGGGTTTGCTTTGGGGCTGAGGGACAGGGACGAGGAGCCGAGGAGCGCGGTGCTTGCTGCTGCATGTCCTGTGCATGTGGTCACCATGAGTGGACGCATCAATGCTGACGTCTGTCCGTGTCGCACTCGTTTCTTCATTTCATTCTCTCCAGCACGATCTGTTGTTCGTTCACTGACTTCACGTGTGGTGTGTGTGTGTGTAGCTTGCAAACGCTTCAGGCCGCAGTAATCAAGGCAGCACGGATCAGCAGCGAGAGGGCAGATTAGGCACCAGCCCTTGCGTCATGACGTCTGTTGGTCGTACTCCTAATGACGATTGCACCTCTCTCGCACGGTGCGCAGGTATGGCAGGGTCAAGCACTACAAGGACAAGCCAGTGCGTAGCTTTGTCAACGACGTCTTTCTCCGCATCGTCGAGGTAACCCCAACCCTAGCCATAAGGGTTTGCCTAAACCCACCCATCATGCATCCACAACCAGTCCCACAGTGCACTACTTAACGATGTAGCATCACTGTGCTGCCACGATTGCGTATGAGGTTCAAGCCCTAAGGTGTGCGTCTGTGCCCTCGCCCCATGCGCAGGCGGCTCGGGAACGGCTGCTCACCTTCACGCTGGACCTGCCCGCCAAGCGCCTGGAGGAGCTGGTGGGTCAGCTCAAGCGCCTCTACATCTCAGGTGCGCGCCACTGTTTAGGGCTTAGGGCTTAGGGTGGCAGCTCGCATGGGCCTCTGGGCTTCAGGGTCCTGAGTGCACGGTCACTCTCCTGCCATCACCATCGTCACGCAAATGCTGCTGTTGCGCCCCACCAGAGCATGTCACAGTAGCCCTAAGCCTTAACCCTAGCCCGTACCCTAACCCTAGCCATGGTCTGACGACCCCGGCGCTCACCCTGTGTGTGTGTGTGTGTGTGTCGAGCTTTACATCTGGTGGAGCCGGTTACGGCAAACAGATGGTCCCACAAATTCGC
>QAXK01000343.1:0-11943 GCA_004335735.1 Chlorella sp. KRBP
ATTCTGAGTGAAAGAATGGGGAGTCATATTTTTGAATGAACGCCAATATAAAAAATCAAAAAAACTTTTCTGAAAAAAGGAATATTTTTTTTGAAATTTTTGAGAACGAAATTTTTGTTTTTTCATAGAAAAACATTTTTGAAATAAATAAGAAATGCACAAATTCATCATATATTTTTGTCTTCTGTTTATTGAGAAGAGAAACGAAAAAAAGGAATTGTAAATTTTTCTATAAACTCACAAAAAGTTGCAAAAAAGCCTACTATCGGAGTTGAACCGATAACCTTCGGTTTACAAAACCGATACTCTACCGATTGAGTTAAGCAGGCCCAAAGTTTGATGAAATCAAACAAAAAATTTTTTAAAATTTTAAAAGAACATCTTTTTAAAATTATATACAAAAAAAAAAAAAAGTCAAATTTTGCCTTTTTTTATATTTCTAGAAATATATTACATTTTTTTTCATTATTGACCGCAATTTTTACAAAAGAGAAAAACCACGGTCAAAAAGAAAATAGGAAAAAGGAGTACATTCAAGCGTACCACCTTTTTTCCTAAAAAAATAAGAAAAAACGAAATTTACATTTTTTTTGAAAGATGAAAAAACCCAGTTCCTGAAGGAATTAGATTCCCAACTAATAAATTTTCTTTCAAACCTTTTAAAAAATCTTTTTTTCGAGAAATTGCAGCAAGTGATAAAATTTTTGTTGTTTGTTGAAAACTCGAAGCTGAAAGAAAACTTTCAACTTCCAATGAAGCACGAGTGATTCCTAAAATAACTGGTTCATAACGAATTTTGACCATTAAAAATTGATTTATTCGTTCTACAAAATCCAAACTTACCAATTCACCTGGGAAAAAACCTGTTTGTGCCCCGTGGAGAATCTGAACTTTTGTTGTCATTTGTCGCACAACAACTTCTAAATGTTTATCTGTAATGCTTACACCTTGGGAACGATAAACACGCTGAACACCATCAACAATAATTTGCTGAATTTTTAAAAAACTTTGACGAGTTGCTTGTTCAAGTGGTAGAAGAACTTTATAACGCTCAAAAATTCCTTTCAATAAAATTGGAAGACTTGAAACAAAAAGTCTTCCTTGAAGCGTTGTACGTGCTTCAAAGAGCTGTTCAACTTTTGGAATACCTTGAACAATATCACCTGCCTGAACTGTTTGGTAAGGTAAAGTTACAAGAGGTACATTTTTTTCAACATATGGACTCGTATAAAAATGGAAAATACCATTTGATGAAACAAAACAAGGCTGACCTCGACGAAGGGTCATAGAAGAAAAACTCAAATGAATAATTTGTCCAGGTTTTTGTATTGCTGAACCAAAAAAATTGTCTCCATAAACAACAAAACTTCCTAAAAAAGGTTTTTTGAAAACAGAAGAATATCCAACAGTTAAATTTTGAAACGTATAAATTTTATTTTCATATTTTGTTAAAAATGAAGAAATTTTTGTTTTTTCTGATGGATAAAAAGTTTGCTGATCAAATTTCTTTTTTTCATTTGGAGAAAGAAATAAAAAAGAATTGGAATTTTTTTCAATGCTGCTTAAACTGTTGACAAAATGTGTTTTTGTATACATTTTTGAAAGAACCTGTGAGAGCTTTTCCAAATGTTTTTGCTTTCCTTTTAATGAATTTGAAAAATTGTTTTTCAAGAAAGAGCTTTCATTTTTTTGATTTTGGATTTTATTTATGGCAAGTGGTATTTCTTCAGAAAAAGAAAAGGATAAAGAAACCAAGTCTTTTTTTGATATAATTGTGAAAAGTTTCTCAATTTTTTGAAGTGTTGAAATTTCGGAAGCTTTTTTCCACCAGTACATTTCATGAGTCAATAAAGGAAGAAGTTCTCCATCATAAAGACTTAAAAAATCAGTGCTCCCATAATAATGGATATTTTTATCAAAAATTGTATTTTTGTAAATTTTTGTATTTTTTTTATTCTCAGCTTGTGATGATGACAAAATTTGGATTGATTTTTTTGGTATGTTGAGTGGAGAAATAAGAAAATTCATACTGTCTTTATTGAACCAAAAAGATGAAGTTTCAACAAAATCAAAAAGATTTCCAAAAGAAAATCTTTCATCAAAAAAAGTTCCTCTCTTTTCACACAAGTGAAATTCAATTGTATTTTGTAAGGCATTCATGGAAAAAGTTGGAAAAAAAGAATTTTCGAATTTTTTACTTTTTCTCTTGTATTCAAAAAAAGCAGAGTCTCTTTTTTTGGAAAAAAAACTGGTATGAGTTGAAAAATCATTTGTTTTGACAGAAAGAAAAAGGGGTTGAAATTGAACAGGATAATATGAAAAATTCTTTTTTTCTTTGTTTTTTTGAAAATGAAAAAAAAATTTTTTATCTTCACCATTTTTTTCACTGGAAAAAGAGTCTGTTGTTTTTGGCCAAAAAAGACCAATTTTCTTTTTGTGCTCTTCTGCAAATATTGGAAAATCAATTTGTTGTTTTTTATTTGGGAAAATAGAAGTAAAATCAAACTGGTTTTCTTTTTTTTCAACTTTCAATTTGAAATTTTTACAAAATTTCTTTTTGAAATGAAGTTTACCATTTTGTTGTGAAAATGAAAAAAAAGGAGAAATTGAGAGAGATGAAGAAATTTCTTCAAAATTTGACAAAATTTGAAAATTTGTATTTTGGTTTTTTTCTACATTTTCCAGAAAAAAATATTTTTCTTTTTTTTGCTGATTGAAAAGAGGTGAATGATAATTTTTATAAAGCAGAAAACATGATGAAGAATACATTTTTGAAAAAAACTGGACCCCACCATTGAATAAAAAATTTTCAACATTTTTTGGATTTTCTAAAATTGTATATTGAAAAAAACGAAACAATTGAACAATATTTTTTTTTTCCATCTGCTTTTCTGCAGAGGCAAGAAGTTTGCAACTCCCTGGGCAGTTGGAAAAGTGGGTTGCTTTTTTTGTATCATAAATTTGGACTGAAAAATTTGATTTTTGAGAATTGATGTGAAAAGGAGATACACAATTTTCAAATTCTGGTTTTTGATTTTCGTTTTTCTTTTTTGAAGAAAAAAAACCAAAAGCCAATTTTTTTTCTGAAAATTGAAAAGAAGAATCATCAAATGAAAAAAATCGGCATTTTTTATTTCTATACAATGAATGAATTTCATATACAAATGTTTCTCTTTTCTTTGGAAAAAGAACTGTTTCAAAAAAAGTGTCATTTTGTTCAAAAAGTATATTTTTTCCATTTTGACTAGACTTCACCCCGCCATAAAAATGTCCTTTTTTTTCTATTCCCTTTTTTGTTTTCAAAAGACATTCTTTCGATGAGAAAAAAGGAAAAACAGGCCACCCTTGTTCGATTGTGAATCGAAGTTTTTTCTTTTGGAGAAACATGTTTGCTTTTGGGAGAGAACTTGGAAAAATTGAATCACTTGATACCTTTTTATTTTGTTCTTTAAAAAGAGAATTTTTTTTGAAAGGTAAACATGTAAAGCATTGAGTTTTCAATTTCTTTGCAAAAAAAATGTTGTTTCTTGAACTGTTTAAAAAAGAGAAAGAACGAAAATCTTTTTTCAAAAAAAGTTTTAGACTCTTTTTCAATTTTTTGTTTTCTTTTCTTTTTTGAAATTGAAAAGCAATACTTTTTTGAAAATTTGAAATTTGTTTATATTTGCTTTTTTTCTTTTTGAGAGAAAGAGAAAAAAATGAAAGTTTTTGAAGAGAACTCTTTTTTTCAGATTTTTGTTTTTTGTTTTGGACTGTCAAAGTTTCAGGGAGAAAAGTTTTACAATTCGAAATTTTTACAAAACCTTCAATTCCGTTTTTTCTCCTTGAAGGAATGATTTTCGAAAAAACTGTACCACCATTCCAAGAAAAAACCTTCTTCTTCCCTTGCCGATTCACAAAAAAAAGAAAAGGTTTTTGGTGAATACATGAATAAAAATTATCAACCATTTCCTTGACAGAATTGTCTTTCACTATGTCTGAAATCGAAATAAGAAGATTTTCTTGTGGAAGCCAAGAAATTTCTTTTTCATACAAATCAAAATTTTCATTTTTTCCTTTTTTGTTTTCATCTGCATTCTTGAAAAAAACAGAATTCTCTTTGTAAGTATTAGATTGATTCAAACAGAAATGAGAAAAGAAAAAATATTTCTTTTTTTCAAATTGGCCATTTTCATTTCTCAAAAATGTGAATGGTTGTTTATGAAAATCAAAAAATTGAATTTTTGATGTTTTCAAATTTCTTCTCTTTGTTTCTCCATTTCCGTTTCCAAAGTGAGAGGGAGAGTTGAAAAAATTTTTTTGTTTTTTTGTTTCAAAAAGCAAATTCACTGGTTGATAAAAAGCATTTTCAAAAACATGTTTATAAAAAGAAAGAAAAGAAAAAGTTGGCATTTGAAAAAGAAAAAGTGATACAGTTGGAGAAAGAAAAGTTTTTTTCAATTTTTTTGAATTCTCGTTTCTATTTTTCAAAAATGTAGAGTATAAAAGATTTTGTCCAGAAAGCACCAAATCTTTTTGGTCCAGTCGAGTGTCAGGTTGAACTTTGGAAATTTGATTTTTGAAAAAAAACTCAGTGATAGAAGAAGGATTTTTATTTTCTTCAGAAAAAGAAAAATTTTCACATAAAAAAGAAGAAAGTCTTTTTTTTTTTGAATTCTGTTCAAAAAGTGAAGAATAAAAAATTCCACCATTCTTTGTTTGAGAATTTGAAAAAAAACAAGAACTCAATTTACTTGGAGTTTCTTTTCCAAAAAAATTTTCATTTCCATCTCCAAAAGAAAAAAAGTTTTCTCTTTTTCCAATATTTCTTTGGTCGTGTTTTTCTCTGAAACTTGAAAAAGTGAGAAAAGAATTTTTCAGTTTTTGATTTTTCTCAAATGTATAAAATAAAGAAAAATATCCAAAATTTTTATAATACATTTGAGAAAGAGGAAATTTAAAAAGTGTTTTTTTTAAAAAAATATTTTTTGTATTTTTTTCATTGGAAAGTGGATATACGTGAGAAAACTTTTTTTTCTTATCAGAAAATAAAAAAAGTGTTTTTCCTTTTGTATTTTGATGAATTTTTTTTGGTACACAACGTGAGAAAAAAGATGTTTCCAACCTTTTTTTTTCTTTTGAAAAAAATACTGAAAAAACTTTTTTGTTGGACTTACTTAGAGATGGCTGATTTTCAGAAAACTGAAATTCTTTTGTCTTTTTTCGAATTGAATTGTATAGGATATTTGTATAAAAAAAGAAAAAAGAGTTCTTTTTTTGTGGAAGATGAATAAATGAAAAAGGATTCTGATATGTCGAAAAAGGACTTTTTGAAAAAAGAAAAGATGAAAAGATACCAAATTTTTGAGAATTTTCATAAATTTTAGAAAAAGTAGAAATATTCAAAAAGAAAGGAATACCTGCATTTTTTCTTTTCTGTAAAAATTGAAAAAAAAGATTTTTCCCACTTTTTTTTCTTCGAGAGAAATGGGGACCAATTTTTTTCTGTTTCTTGGTTTCTTTTTTTTCGGAATAAAAATGAGATTGATACATTATTTTTTCAAAATCAGACAATACACGATTTGATTTGTATTGATCTGCAGAGCACAAAAAAGCAAAGTCACTCTTTTTTTCAATGTTCAATGAATTTTTTTTTGTAAGGAAAAAATGAGAAAAGGAAGAAGTGCAAAAGAAAAAAATTTTTTTTGTTTTGAAAAATGTATTTTCTTCAAACGGATCAAAAGAAAAAAGAGAAAAATGTGTTTGTACATTTTTTTTCATAAAAAAGTTTTTTTCAAAATTGAAAAAATTGAGAGAAAGGATTTTTCTATGGTTTTTTTCTGGATGTTTCAAACAAACAGTTGCAAGATTTGAAGAAAAAAGAAAATTTTCTTTTTTAAAAAAGAGATCCACATTTTTTTCTTTCAAAGAAAAAGATTGATCGACTTCATTTTTTTCAAAAGGGAAAAAATGAGATGAATTCATAAATTTTTTTTCAACAGCAAAAAGATACTGTGCATTTTTTAAAAATTTTTTTTGAATTTTTTGACTTGCAAAAAGAGAATATTTGTAGTTTTTTTTCTTTTTCCAAAGAACTCTTTGTAGGACAGATGTTTTTTTGAAAAAATCCCCTTCTCGAAAAATAAAATTTTTATGAAAAAAATGGGAAAAAATATTTCCAGATAAAATCCAAACAGTTGTCCAATTTTGTGATTTCCAAAGAATATCATTTCGAAGTTCAACTTCTGAAAAATCTCCACTTTTTCTTTTTTCAAGAAGTAATGTTTGTTTTCCAATTGTATTCAAATTTTCAAAACTTTCTTTTTTCTTTTTTGTTTTGGAATGGTCTCCAAAAGAATCATTTCCATCAAAGAAAAAAGATTTGCCAAAAACAAATTCTCCTGCCGAAGTTGAATACAATGTTTGTTCTGCTCGACCGTATTGCATTTTTTTCAAAACACTTGAAAATTGAGCTAATACTTGTTTTTTTTTCACAAACTCATTATTACGACAAAACAAAACAGCATATGCTGGAATTCTAAAAATTTCTCCTTTTTTTCCTTTTTTCTTTTTTTCAAAAGTTTTTTCGTCAAAAAAAAATTTTTTTTCTGTTTCTTTTTCAACAAGAAAAGACCCAGGCATTTTTGTAAAAAAAGCAATTTCGCTCAAAGGATTTCTTACGCAGGTTCCAGGAATATTTTTGAAATATTTTATTTTTCCATCAAAAGGTGCAAGAATTTGATCTGTTAATCCACCTGCAAAAACTCCCCCTGTGTGAAATGTTCGCATTGTTAGTTGAGTTCCAGGTTCTCCAATTGATTGAGCAGCAATAATTCCAACAGCTTCTCCAACTGATACAAGTTTTCCATGAGAAAAACTCCATCCGTAACATAATTGACAAACAAAGCGAGAAGTTTCACATGTTAAAGGTGAACGTACAAAAGCTTTTTTTGTAACTCTTGAAAGAACTTGAGCAAGTTTTGAATCAATTTCTTGATTACGAAAAGCTCTTTGTTTTTTCTCTTTTTCATATTGAATTTCACTTTTTGCATTTGTTCCTTTTGACGGAGAAAGGATATTTGAATCGAAAAATTCAATATTTTGTGCTAAAACTCTACCAATTAATCGGTTTTGAAAAGAATAAATTGTTTTTTTTCCATCTTTCATATCAAATAAAAAAATTCCTCGCATTGTTCCACAATCAAACTTTGAAACAATAGTATGTTGGGCAACATCAACAAGTCGACGTGTTAAATAACCTGCAGTTGCTGTTCTCAAAGCAGTGTCAACAATTCCTTTGCGTGCTCCATATGTTGAAATTAAATATTCTGTTAAAGTTAATCCTTCACGAAAATTACTCATAATTGGAAAATCAATAATTTGACCTTGAGGATCAGACATTAAACCTCTCATACCAACTAATTGACGCACTTGTGACATATTTCCGCGCGCACCCGAAAAAGCCATCATATAAATTGGATTCAATAAATCAGTTGTTTCAAAAAGTCGAACAACTTCTTGTTTTAATGTATCATTTGTTTGATTCCACGTATAAATGAATCGTTGAATACGTTCAATTCCTGTGATTTGTGCATTGCGATACTGTAGGAAATCTTTTAAAACTTTTGTTTCTGCTTTTGAAACAAGACCAATTTTTTGATTCGGAATTTTCAAATCATCAATACCCAAAGAAATTCCAGCATTTGTTGCTGAGCCAAAACCAACTTCTTTCAGTTTTTCTAAAAATTTTAAAGTTTTATATTGACCATGTTTTTCAAAAAACCAACACACAATATTTTTGAGACGACCTTTATCAAATGGATAATTAAAAAAAACTGATTCCTCTCTTTCATTTTTCTTTTCACCCATTTTTTCAATTGCTTTGCTGGGAAAAAAAGAGTGTACCAAAACAGAATTTTTGAGTATTTGTTTTTGAGAAAGTTCATATGAATTGAGAAAATTTTTTTGAAAACACCCTTTTGAAAAAAATATTTTGACTTTCAGTTTTTGCATTTGCAGTTTTCAGCTTTTTTTATTTCATTTTTTTTACTGCAGCTTTTTCGTTTTTTTACCAGGAAGCACTTTTTTATTTTCAAAAAATAAACCCCTACCTTTTTTTCGAAAAAAAAAAAGCACTTTTTTGACTTTGGAGCAAAGTGATAAAAAAATGTTTTCTTTTTTGTATTGAAAAAAATGAAAAGGAGACATAAAAAAGGACTGATTTTGAGAAATTTTTTAGAAAAAAAAAGAAATAGTAAAAAAGAAAAAATTTTTCTTTTAGAGTTCAAAAATTTTTCTTTTGAAAAATACACTTCTTTTTCAAAAAAAAAGGAAAATTGAAAAAACTATAAAAATTTTTCTCCAAAAATGATATGTTGTAATGTGAAAAAAATTTTTATGTCAATGGAAATGAGAAAAAAGAAAAGATATGTTCTTTTCTTTTTTTTTATGGGTTATTTTTTTGATTTTTGAAACTCGCTCCATTTTTTTTTTCCAAAAAAATCAAAAATTTCTATACACTTTTTCTGTTTTTCTTGAATCAATGTGTAAAAAAATTTCCAATTCAAAGAATGAAGTTTCTTTTCAAAAATGTATGTGGTTTTGATCAAATTCAAAAATTCACTTTTCATAAAAAAGTTTTTTTGAGGTGAATACACTCTTTATTATTTACAAAAAGAAAAAAACTTTGTTTCAAATTTTTCTTACATTTGAAACAAAGTTTTTGTATGAAAATGTTTTTTTTCTGTCTGAAAAAAAAAATCCAAAGGAAGAAAGCACTTTTTTGACTTCTCTGCTTTTAAAAAAAGGAGAAAAAGACAAATGGCATTTTCAATTTATAAAAGATCAGAGAAAAGAGAAGGAGCATTTGCAGTAGGTTTACGCATTTTTGTATACCCTTTATAAATCCATACTTTTACCCCAATAATACCATACATTGTTTGAGCTGTTTTGTAGCAATAATCAATGTTTGCACGTAATGTTTGTAAAGGTACACGTCCTGCACGCACCCATTCTGAACGAGCAATTTCAGCACCATTCAGACGACCTGAAACTTGAATTTTCACTCCTTTTACTTTTGGAGTTTTCATTAAATCTTCTTTTGCTTTTTTAATGACTCTGCGGAACGCTTTACGTTTTTCTAAATCATCGACAATTGAATCAGCAACAGCAGAAGCTCTTGTTTTGAAATTTTGTGGTGTAACTGAATAAAATTGTAGAAAAATTTTTGGCATTAATTGACTATTTTGAAGAGAAATTTTTCTTTGTTTTTGAAGTTGCTCTACAAAAACATCATGATAATTTTTTGTCTGTTCTGCACCTTGTTGATAAACATTTTTTTGTGAAATATTCAAAAATGTTTTTGTTACTTGATTTTTTACAACTTGACGTTGTTCTTGAGCAGATAAATTTTGAATATTTTTGAATGAAACACCAAATAAGAAATCAGCTTGTTGTTTTGTAAAATTTTGAATTTTACGAAGATGTTTACGAGCATCAGAAATTGTTGATAAATACAAAAAAAGATTTTTTGAACGATGTTGTTGTACCATTCCTTGTAAAGAATCTAAAAATTTGATTGTATTTTTTTCAGTTCCCAGTTCAGAAGATGAAAAATTTTTATATTTTTTTTGAATTGCTTTTTCTGTCGAAGCTGCAACTTTTGATGCAAATTTTTGACGTTCTAAAGATGTTGGCTCTTTTCCACGAGAAGTGAAAGAACCATTTGTTTTTCGAAGGGCAATATATTTTTTGAAATTTTGTAAAAAACGAATTCTTTGATAATATGAAAACGTTTTTGTTTTTGAAAATTTTCCAAAAACAAGATATTCCTTTCTCAAACGCTCCATTTTTTGAAATGCTCTTTGTTGAAGAGATTTGAATAATTTTGTTAATACAGGAAGTGAAAGTTTTTCAAAACGTTCAAAACGTTCAAAACTCCATTTTTTTTGTGAACCAAATGGTGCATAATGAAAAGTTCCAAATTTTTCGATTTGAGAATTTTTTGATTTTTGGTACACATTATTCCAAAAAAGCATTTCTGCTTTTAATGCATTGAAAAATGAAAGATTTGTTTGTGACATATAAAAATTCACAAATTTTGTACATAATCTTGAAGAATTTGATTTTTGTGAACGAGATTGTAAAAAATCAAAAAGAGCTTTTTGTTTGTTCTCTGCACCACGAAGAAAATTTTTTCCAGAGCGGAAATTTGAAGCTTGCATTTTCCCACGTTGTGTATTCTTGTTTTTTTGAGAAGCCATAAATGAACCACGTGTTTGGTTTGTATTACGAGAAAAACGAGAATTTCTTTTTTCTTGCAAATTTTTCTTTAAAAATGTACGTAGATTATTTTTAAAAACTACTCGTGCATTTGGATCATATTTTTTGAAAATCTTGTTTTTATTTTTAAGCACAACAAATTTTCCTAAAAAACGTTGAGAAAAAGATGCAAACGCTTTTTTTTTATTTCCCATCTGCAAAGCAGAAGCATGGTTCACATTTTTTTGCGATCTGCGGTGCGGTGCAAAAAAAACACCTTGGTTTTTTTCAAGATTTGAAGAATCTCCTCCATTTTGATTGTTGATATTTTGATCTTCACTCGTTTTTGTATTCACAGAAGGAGATGTATCAGTTGCAAAATTTTGCACTTTCCCTTTTTGAACTTTTTCTAAAAGTACATGATTTTTTAATAAATTATGAAGAATTTCAGGCTGTACATCAAAATTTTCAAATGCTGTTTTCAAAACTTGACAATTTTGTGCATAAATTTGAATTCCAATTTCATAAGGAATTAATCCACGAACGATTTGAATATGTGAAATTCTTGGCATGTTTTCTGAATTTTTAAATTTTTTTTCGAATAATTCTGTTAAAATTTTTGATACATTTTTACGTAAAAACGTGTCTTCTAAAACAGATTGTGCATATTGATGTTTTTGAAATCGTGCAAACCATACTGATTGATGTTTTTTTGTAATTCCTACACGAAAACCGAATGGATGAATTTTTTGTCCCATATTTTTGGAAAATATCAATCTTTTGAGAGTTTCAAACAATTCTCAAAAGAAATTCTGAACTTTTTTTGGTCCTTTTTATTTACCAAAAAAAAGCTCCTCTTTTACATTGAATCATTTTTTCATTTTTCCAGGATTTTTTTTTCGATAGACTTTTTTCAAAGGAAAAATTTTGCAATTTTTTCAAAAAAAAAAGCAAAACACAAATTTTTCTCTCTTTCATTGTTCAAAAAGTTTCGAAAGATTGTTTTTGAAATGAAAAATTAGAGACTGAAATTTTCATTTTTTTCTGTTTTTTCCTTCTTCCTGAAGATCACTTTATCAAAAGGTTTGCAGGAAGAAAGAAAAAAGGGTATATGATTTTGAAAAATCAAAAAAGAAAAAAATTTATAAAAATTGAAGAGTAAACTGGAACATGCTGAGAACAAAAAAACCGTAAGAATCAAAAAAAGAAGTGATTTTTCAATTGTAAACAAAAAAACCAAAAAAGTCAAAAAAAAACTTTTTTTCAAATTTCTTCAAATTCTATTATAAATTCAAAGATTCCATACTCAAATGTTTTTCATTTTGGTCCACAGAACGGATAAATTGAATTTCATTGTTTTGCCCAAAAGAAGAAAATGCTTTAATATTTTTATTTCTTCGTAAAGGACGAGTCACCAGCTGCAAAATTTCTCTGGCATTTGTAAAACCATGAATTTGTGCAAAAGTGAATTCAACTGACCATTTCGTTGTAATATTACGAGCTTCAAGTGGATTTGCGTGTGCCATTCCAGTAATAACAAGATCTGGTTGTAAATCATGGATTCTGGTAATTTGATAATAATTATCTGGTTTTTCAACAATTTTTGGAAGGGGAACATTCATATCAATGCATGTTTTTTCTAATAAAGCCAATTCTGCAGCTTGAAAACGTCGATCCATGTATGGAATACCAATTTCATAAACA
>QAXK01000344.1:0-14529 GCA_004335735.1 Chlorella sp. KRBP
CCCTAGCCCTAAGCCTAACCCTCACCTGTGTCGCCAGCGCCCGTCCAGCTCATGTACAGGTCGCTCAGCCGGTGCGCGTGGCGCAGCCCAGACGCCACTGCCTGCGCTCCCTTGGGGCCCAGCGCATTCCAGCTCAGGTCCACCACCTGAAGGGAGCGGAATGAACAAAGGGAGAGAATCATCATGATCACTGCATGGCGTTCACAACAGGTGTCAGGATGCTGCTGCAGCCGTCACAAAAGAGCACAGCCGTGACAAGGGAGGGAATGGCAGCAGGGTGCGTGGCTGGGCCGCGTCTGTCCACAGCGATGCAAGTGGGGTCACAAGGCGTCCTCTTGGCCAAAGCTGCTGCTCCAGATGCAAAGCTCAACACACCGTGAACGCCCTTGTTCAGGTTCTTGTACTCACGCTACACCCTACACACGCACACTCACCTCAAGGCAGCATGAGCTTGCCAGTGCCCGTCCCAGCGCCACGGCACCACGCTCCGCCAGGCCAGTCTTGCCGAGGTCCAGCACACGGAGCGCACATGTCGGCTGCGTGCATGCATCGCCAGGCCACTAACGCATTGCCAGCATTGATGCCGCCGTTGGCACAAACGCCATTGGATTTGAGTTCTTGTCCTGTCTGTTGCTGGACCAGTGTTCCTGCCCAGCAACAGCTCGCAACAGCACCAGCACCAGAGGCCTGCAAACCCTAAATTCCCGCGCCCTGAACCCTAAAGCCCTCACCTCGGCCATCACAGCGGCCAGCAGCTCCGCCCCTGCGTCCCCAATGCCTGTGTTGCCTCCCAGCAGCAGCTCCCTCAGCACCGCCCCGTTGGGCCCCACGGCCGCCCGCTTGAGCGAGCTGGGCAGCGCTGAGACTGGCTCGGGGGGCGGGGGAGGGGGCGGGAGGCCTAAGAGCTCGTCAACGGGGTCATGGGGGGGGGCGGGGGGACGGCGGGCGGCCTCGGCGGCTGGATCCAGCATCAGGGGGCACAGCGACTGCGTGCGGTAACAGGGCGTACGGTGCGGCAGGGTTTAGGGTTTTGTCAGGGTTGATGGATGGTTTGGTGGCAGGGCGGGACAGGGTGGGGGCTGCGCACGTGGGAAGCTGGCCTTAACGTGCAGGGTTAGGGTTAGGGTTGACGAGGGGGCGTGGAGGCCGTAAATGTTACCTTGACGGTTGAGACGGACAGCTTGTTGTGCCCGAGGTCCAGTGCGGACACGCGCCCACACGTTTCCCTGGCCAGTGCCGCCACTAGCAGGTGCGTGGCCGTGTCGTTCAGGTCGTTGTCCGCTGCACGTGCAACTGTCAGGGTTGAGGTTAGGGTTCGGCCTGGGCCCTTCACGGGCGAGCTCTGCCACCTGGTCCACACGCCTGAAGCAACCCTAACCTCAGCCCTACCCTAGGGTTTGCCCATGCGCGCACCTAGGATGACCGCGGTGAGGTGTGGCAGCTGGGGCAGCACCTCAGCCAGCGCTGCCACCTGGTCAATGGACCTCAGGCTGTGTGCCAGGTTGAAGACGCTTGGCTTGCCTCCTTGCTCCACTTGGGTGTGGTAGCGGCGCATGAGTCGACCCGCCTCCCCAATGGTGTCGGTGGCACCGCTGCAGCACGAAAAGGCAGAGGGTGTATGAGAGGGGCTTGCATGGCACGCCATGCCCACACAGCGAAACGGGACCGACCAGGCAGCCAGCCAACACAAAGGAGCAAACCATCGTCAGGGCGTGGCTGAGCAAGGTCAGGAAAGCAGTGGTGGCATGCCTGCAGCCACTGTGAAGCCAAAGCTCATCCAAAGCGTGCGCGTCGTTAGTGATGTGGGCCTGTATCACCACGCAGGTGTTCCCTCACCTGGCTCTGCTCTCTGCTTCCTCGGCCAGCATCATGTCCAGCTCCCGGGCAGCACGCGTCGCCTGTAGAGGAACAGGTGTTGCAGGGGGGGGCACGCACAGCTCCGTTGTGCCCTGCGCGACTGGACCACCGCCTGGAGAAAGGCGAAGGCAGAGAAATTCTGTGCTCGTACGCAAGACACCGTTCACACGAGCGCCATCCTCTCACCTTGACCAGATTCGAGGGGGAGCCCCCCCGCCCGCCAGGAGTGCCAGGCCGTGAGCCGTTGGCTCCTCCCGCCGACCCTAGGGCGTCTCCTGCGGCCTCCCAGGTGGCAGCTAAGGCCATGGCGGTCTGGCTGGGCGCGCCACCGACCTGCACACGCAAGCAGCAACAGCACGCACATCTTCAGCCCACTGTTCATGGACTGCGGACGTGACGTGTCTGTGACATGTCTGCAGGTTGATCTGTGTGCCGTAACTGGCTCCACCAGTTGTAAAGCTCAACACGCACAGCCTCTGAACGCCTTTGAAAGATTGCAGTGCAAGTGCGTAAAGACTGCATCAAGTCGCTCGGACCCCTACCTGCACGCGCCAGTATCAGTATCCGCCCACGCCGGCGATGCGAGACTAAACCTTGCATTCGCACACCTTATGAACTTACCTTTGTCACCTTTGTCTTGGCGCGCGTGTGGTAAGTGGTGGTAATGACCATACCATCCATCCCGACAAACGTCTCCCTGTCCACCCCATCATCCACCTCCTCCTCCTCCTCCTCCTCCTCCTCCTCCTTCTCCTGCTTCTCGTCCTCGCCCTCGCCCACCCCACCCTCCTCCTCCACTGCCCCCTGGCCCTCTCCCTCCCCTCCCTGCCCTTTCTCCTCCTCCGCCGCCCCCTCCCCGCCCTCCACTGCTGCCCCGCCTGCCTCCGCCTGTTCCTGCCCGCATGGTGTGGCCGGTCGACTGCCCGCCGCCGCCACCCTCCCCCCCGCACCACCACTGGCACTAGCTGCAGCCTCTGCCGCAGCGCTGGCGGCAGCATCTGCCAAGGCAGTGGAACGTTGCACCGGCACCACCCTGCCAGCCACCGCAGCCGACGTGGGGCGCCCGCCAAACAGCGACGAAAGGGCATCTACGTCCGACGGCACCAGCGAGTTAGGGTTGTGGTTAGGGCTTGCGGTAGGGTTTGCGCCGCCGCCTGAGAGGGAGACCCGACGCATGGTGGGGACCAGGGGCTGCCCGCTGCTTGCTGTGGCAGCTGCACTGGTGGGTGCATTGGTGGTGGTGGTGGTGGTGGTGGAGGTATGGCCGGAAGGACTGGAGGAGCGTAGGTTGGAGGTGTGGCTCATGGGGAAGGTAAGCCCTTCCGCCGCCGCCATATCCAGCAAGGGCTTAGCTGCGTCGTACGAGGTGTTTAGGATGGAGGCGCTGGCGGGCCGCATGGCTGCGAGGGCTGATGAGGGTATGGCGGACTTGGCCTTGAGTGGGGATTGGCCGATCATGGAGGCGAGCACTGCGCCACGCTTGGCCTGTTGGGGTTGGGGTTGGGGCAGTATGAGGGCAGAGTCAGTAGGCGTCAGCGTGGCGCAGTTTGTGGGCCCAAGCACGCAAGGCCAAAGCGCGCGCCTTTGGAACTGGAACGTGTCAACATCGTAACAAACGGAGCCCAGCTCACCTCTGCCAGGTTTATGCGTACACTGGAACTGTATTACCGTAACAAACAGAACCCAGCTCACCTCTGCCAGGTTCATGCGCAGCTGCAGCTGCTCGGCCTGCACCTCGGCCGCCGTCTTGCGCACCAGTGCCCCAGGCAACCCCCCGCCCCCCACCCCCTCCCCCTTACCACCCTCCTTGCCCCCCACCCTCCCTCCGGCAGCAACACCAGGGCCACCCTCAGTCCCTCGCGTCAGGGAGCCTTGCTTGGTTACGGGGGCGGGGGAGGCGGGTGCGGGCACGTGGGTCATGAACGCCGCTCCCTTGGAGGGTGCTGCTGCAGCGGCAGTGGAGGAAGTAGCAGGGGGGCGGCGGGGCGGGGCGCTGGCACTGCGCATGCCCTTGGCCTTGCCGCCCAAGCCCTTGAGGGCTTTGAGGTTGTCATGGGCCTCCTTGGCCTCGTTCAGGGCTTGGAGCTTGGAGGCGGCGGCGAGGAGGTCCGAGGCCATGCGAGGGTTTGCGGCGTTGTTGGGGTCTGAGGTGTCGAGCGTCATGGGAGCGCCGTGCACCAGCACCGTGACACCTGCAGTAAGGGGACGGATGGTTCAGATGGACACATGTGCCGAGACGGCCGATCAACAGCACCAGCTGGGCAGGCAGCCCAACGCAGGACCTAGGGCAGCCAACCCAAGCCGCCAGACGCAGTCCACTCACTGTCAGCAGCAGGGCCCCTGGGCGACATGGCCCCTCCCTGTGGCGTGCCGCCTGCTGCTGTGCTCCTGCCCTTGCTCCTCCCCTTGGACCGGGCTGCCTCCTGTTCCGCCTGGTACGCCGCCACCTGCGGGGCACACACAAGGCAACAAGGGACACCAACAAGGTATAGAAGGGGCACAAACAAGGTAGAAGGGGCACAAATAAGGTAAAGAAGCCTTACCCACTCTAGCCCAGCTTGAAGGCGCCGTTCCTGTCTGCAGCCAAACAGTACACAAGAGCAGGAAAGCACCGCACCTTTGCCGCCTTCTCTGCCTTGGCCTTGTTCGCCTGCCGCGCCGCTATCTCTGCGGCCCGTTGGTCGCGCTCCTGCTTCTCCTGCAGCGCTGCAGCGTACTTGACCTGTCCACCATTTACCACCACGGCCGGCAAAAGAGTGGGTGAGCGAGCAAGGTGGTGCGGGGGCGACTCATTGTGCTGGCGCTCCTATACACTGCAGTGCTGTGCACAGGCGCTCCCATACGCTGCAGTGCTGTGCGCAGGGGCCCCTCACAGGTGGGCATTCCTGCAGGCTGCTGCCCCTGGCGCTGACCTGTGGCGAGCTGTTCCAGGGCAGCATGGCGCTCATGGGCCGTTCGGCAGAGGTAGGGGTGGCCTGCATGGAGGCGCGTAGGGCGGCGTGAGGGTCCAGGCTCTCCGCGCCCGCACGCGCTGCCGCAAACATGGCCGACAACATGCTCCTGTGGGGTGGTGAGAGGGCATGGCGCGACGGGCGTGTTGGTGTCAGGCTAGGTCAGGCCAGTGCGGGAGGACATGAGGGAGGGCGGGCGAGCTATGGTGCGAGGAGCCAAGAGCACAGGATCCTAGGAGGGAAGGGGAGCCGCGTACCATCCTGATCCTGCACGCACCCGTCCTGCACCGACGAGCTCATTTGCTTGTTGAGCCTCGCCAGCCGCAGCAGCGTCGCGCTGACCGCAGGCGTCGGCGCCGTCCCTGGCCTGCTCACACCACCGCCGCCGCTGCCGCTGCCATCGGACGGCGACAGCAGCGGCCTCGGCGACATCGCGGGCCCCGTGGGGGAGGAAGCGTTGGAGGGCGAGGAGAGCGTTCCGTCCCTGCCGAGCCACGGCGCGTTCGCGACCGTGTCGAGGTTGAGGCCGGGGGCGTTGAGGTGCGGCATGTTGGAGAGCAGCGCGCCGAGCGCCTCCGTCTCCTCTTCAGACAGCTCGTCGGATAGGTCGCTGGAGGGGGGAGAGGGGGGCTCCGGTTCGGGCGGCGGGGGAGGTTCAGGCTCGGGGACAGGCTCGGTGAGCGCGAGGCTCGACTGTGGGCAGGTGGGTGTCAGGGCAGGTGGGGGAGCGCGAGGCTCAGCTGCGTGGATGGACTGGTGGGTGTCAGGACATGGTTCTGTGCGCGTGTGCGTGCTGCGAGGGGCGGGCGAGTGTACACCCCAAAGGTGCTGGGCGGCTGGTGCCAAGAGCCAGCTCGTGACCAGCTACGGGCTGACCCACCCGCCCTGTGCACCACACAGCACACGGTCGGCTTTTGGTAAGGTTCCCCTACACTGTCCCCCCCCTACCCCCCGGCACCCAGCTGCTGCTGACACTGTGGGCTGGCAGGCACGCGGCGCCGGCTGACGGCCTAATCGCCCTTCCCCTGGCGCCTCGGCGCTGCGGGTATTTGCCCTGTGGACTGCGACACTCCCTGCCTTCCTTAATTGTGCCCAACCCTGCAAGCAACTACACGCCCCACTAGTACGCACGTGCCAAAACTCGTCGAACGCCACCGGCTCCACGCCCGCCGCCAGCACCCGCGCCAGCGGCCTCAGAGGCTGCTTGTTGTTGGACGCGGACGCTCTGTGTCTCCTCCTCACGCTCTGCATGCGCGACGAGGCGCCTGACGCTGCTGCTGACTGCTCCCGCTCGGATGCCTTGGCCTCCGCCTCCGCCTTGACAAGCGCGGCCTGCCTTGCCTCCTCCGCGGTGGGCTCCGGCACCTTGAAGGCAGCCTTGTGCGCGTCGTAGAGCGCCGCCTCCTTGCGGGTCATGGGACGTGCGGGCGTGCTCAGGCGGTCGGCGGCGTCCTCCTGGGAGGTGCGCCAGTGGCCCCTGGGGGTCTCGCTGACGCCATCGGCCCCACCTGCACGCATGCATCGTGAGTTGCTGCGTTGCTCTTCTTCTTCAAGTCAACGGTACAACATCTCGTAGAAATCCTCCTCGAGCACCACCCTGCGCTGCGAGCCGTGCCACGAGTTGCAGGTGCTGCTGTTCATCACCAGCCTGCAGCTGATGTCCTGAGGTTGCGCAGCGTGGCCGGCTGATGTTTGCGATTTCGCCGAACGCACCTCCGGCCAGGCTCGCCCTGCGCGACATCCCTGCAATAACAGGCGATGCGCTAATGCTGCTGAGGTCTGCGCCGCGATGGCGGCTCGGGCAGGAGTCTGGCCATCTCGCTCGTCGTCCTCCTCTCCACGGGCTCCGGGAAGCAGTGTGCTTGCTCTATCAAGGCTTGCAGACTGTGTGTTCTGTGTTCTAGTGCCAGGCAATGGTGGCAGGGGCGCAGGAATGGCGCAGGAGTGAGGGAGGAAGCGGGACATGCGTCAGCACGCAAAGCATGCGGATCTGCTCTCCTAGTCCTCGTAGTAAGCGTCCAGCCGCAGCGGCGCCCGGTGTGTGTCTCCCGAGAACAGCCCCGTGACCGGCGTCAGCCCCGCCACCGCCGCCGCCCGCGCCCCCGCTCTTCCCCGGCTGCCCGCGACCTGGCTGCTGCGATGGCTCATCCGCCCGCCCCACGTAAACACCTGCGTGGCCGTCATCGTGGCCCGCTGCTGCCGCATGTACTTGTTTGTCGCCTGCGCCTCCGTGTCTGCTTGGGTACGCAACCGTGCCGTGTGCTGCTTCCGCTCGCCAGCAACCACACCCACACCCACACCCTCGCCGCCGCCACCACCTCCTCCTCCCCGCGTGCCCCCAACCGCCCCTGCCACACCGCCTGCAAGTTTGAGCGCTCCCGCCGCTGCTGCTGCTGCGTGGTGGTGATCCCGCCCGCTGCCTGACGCGCCCCCAGCTGTGTACATGTGGGTGCCAGCGTGCCGTGTGGGCTGAGGGGAAGCAGCGCGACCGCTGGTGCTTGCCGCAGCAGCCTTGCTGCTGCTGTGGCCGGCAGGTGCTGATGTGCTGTGTGGGGAGCGGGGGCGGGGCGATTCGTCGCCGAGTCGTTGCCTGCTGGGGCTGGTGCCTGGGCTGTGGTGCGGGGAGGTGAGCCTAGGGGCGCCGGCACCGCCAGAGTAGACAATGTTGGAGGCGCAGCTGTTGGCAGCGTTGATTTCCTGCGTAGGTTGTGGAGCGTGTCGCGGTGCGTGGTGTGCATCACCAGGTGCATGGTGGCCGCGACATGGTATCGTCAAGCCTTCCCCTCCCTGCTGTGGGCTGCTGACCCCCCCTAAGCACGTTGTCCTCATTCAGCTGCCGCTGGGTGGGCAGGCGCGTCCCGCGTACCTTTGGCTTGGTGAGCTTCTGCAGCATCTTGGCCTCCTGAGCGCTGGTCACCACCCGGTCGTACAGCACTGCAGCAGCAGCACGACATTAGCACGGCACGGCACGGCACCTCAGAGGGACTGGGCGAGCGCACATTCGCCTGCTCGCGATGCGCACCCAGCACGGAGCCCAGGCCAGGCAGACACGCACCCACGCCTGCCTCCGAGTGGTAAATCATGGGGCTGAGGCTGCTTTTCCACTTGAAGCCCGTGCCGATGTGCTTGGCGGCCGCGCTGCGGAACGGCGGCGTGGCCATGTTGAACAGGTAGCTGGCCGGCTGGTCCGTCAGGTGGTCCAGGATGTCCACCGGCGTGGAACCCATCCCTGCTGCTGCTGCTGCTTCCCGCTTCGCGCGGAGGTACGGCAAATCCAACGCGCAGCAGGGGAGCGTCTCTGCAAGCGAGCGATTGCTAGAACTACGCCTTACGCGAGCAACTACAGGGTCGGGTCCTCTTTTGAGCGTGTTTCCGCGGACTCGCATTGACGAGGGTCTACGATTTGCAGGGAACACGCCATCGCAGCACCATCGTCCGTGCGGGCTGCGTGAGCCATGGCACCGGACGACCCTGCGTCCATCCAGGGGCAGAATGGGCACGCCACCAGCGAGCAGCAGCAACTCACGCGACAGAGCGCCTCGGCGGGGCGCAAGAGCAGCTCGCGCACCGGCTCGTCACGAGCGTCGCGCGCATACAAGGAGCTGCGTGAACGCTTCCTCTCCACCATCATCCTGTGCGTTCTGCCCCCCCCCCTGATTTGCTCCATCAGTCCTGGTGCAGCAGCCTGCAATGATGGATACGCGTGCGTGCGTGTGCAGGATATGCGGGCTTCTCTACATCCTCCGGTCCCTGCCCTGGCTGGCACGCCCATCCGTGCTGACGTTTCTGGCGTCCTTCGCCGCGGGCTGCGCCGTCACCGTGCTGCTGGTGCTGCTCATCGCGGTGCGTGTGCGTGCTGTATCCACACACGTGTATCCATGCAGCGACGCGTATTCTGACTGTGCGCGTGCGTGCTGCCCCCCGCCCAACCGCCACACCCCCTGCGTGCGCCCCCTGCAGGCGTGGCTGCTGTACCGTGCCACCGAGATATACGACCCCGTCAAGGAACGCAAGGCCCGCCTGGCCCGCCTGGCAGCCGTGGTGGAGGGGGCGCGACAGTCAGCGCTGCAGGCCGCCCAGGTGCACGGCCTGCTGCCATCGGGGCAGCAGCAGCAGCAGCAGGGCAAGGGCCAGCAGCAGCAGGGCAAGAAGCAGCAGCAGCAACGGGGCGGCAAGGGCGCTGCAGGTACGTTGCAGGCGGTTCTCTGCACAGGCGCAAACCATCATCGGCTCGAGCAACCCTCTTCTGCCCCATCGCTTGCAGGAGGAGCAGACAAGGGAGGGGCAGCAGCAGCAGCGGCGGCAGGCAAGGAGCAGCGGGGCGGGGCGCATGGAACCCGCTCCGATGCTCCCCACAGCGTGGGTGCGGGTCCTGGCGGCCCATTGGGGTGGCTCCTAGACCCTAACAGCATGCCGGTGGTGGACGGGCGGGTGGTGCTGGGGCCTGACGCGCGCGTGCCTCCTCCCAGCATGCTGCCTGTCGGCGTGGCGCACCCTCAGCCAGGGAGCTCCGTCACTGGGACCTATGAAGGTGCGTTATGAGCGGGGCTTGCGCGGCACGCCATGCCCATACAGCAAACAGCACTGACCAGGCATCGCAGCAAACACACGCGCTGGGGTGATGAGGGGATTGGGAGGGACGAGGTACATGCCCTGATGGAGAGGTGCCCTGATGGAGAGGTGCAAGTGTATGATGATCGATGGGAGGGGCCGTCTCCACGGAGGTGCACGCTTGCTTGCAGTGCTTGGGTGTGGAGGGTGTGTGTCGATACTTGCATCTGTTTGGGCGCCACGGTCCGAGTCGGTTTGCATGCACGTGTCCCTGTCGTCGCTGTGTGTTGCAGGCGTGATATGGACGGTGCCTGCCAGCTCCTGGGCGCCAGAGATGCGGCCTCCCATGTTCCCGCCTCCCTGTGAGGGACCTGATGCCATCAGTCACAGGTGTGTGAGGGACCTGATGCCATCAGTCACAGGTGCGCCTTGCTGCGACCTTGACCTGTTAACACCTTTGGCACAGAGTCCCGCACAGAGGTGGACGCCTGCAAGCAAAGCTCAACTAAAGGACTGAAAGCACCTGTAACGCCACCGTTCAGGCCAGGCGGTGACCACACTCCCTGCTTCCTTCTCACTGAGTCGCTCTCGCTGACTCTTGTTCGCTCGCAGGTGGCTAGCCACGCTCACCGACGGCGTGCTCCTGCTGCGCCCAGCGTATGGTGACGTGTGGACCACTTACCTGGGCACCACACGCGCCGGGAGGGCAGCCGTGCAGGTGAGGGACGAGGGAGAGCGAGAGGGAGGGAGGGAGGGAGGGAGGGAGGAGGTGAGAGAAGAGCGAGGAAGGGCCGCTTGGGATGCAGTTGCTGCCGTGCGGATGGGAGAGGACTTAGTCAGAGGACTTGGTCATTCACCCACCCACTCACTCACCCTGCCACTCACTCCCACCACACTCACGCAGGTGGCCAAGCAGCAGCAGCGTGATGCCGAGAGCAAAGGTGGCGGCCCGCCCCAGCTCCCCCCCCTCGTGCTGGTCCCCCTCACCGGCTGTGAAGCACGCGTCGTGACCGAGGCGCTTCCCCCCCGGGCCAGCCCCTGGTCCAAAAGGGCGCCAGTGGAGGTCCGGCTCATGGGGCCCCAAGACCCTGAGTCAGGGCTTGCGGACGAGGGCAGGCAGCTGCTGTACGGGGAGCAGGGCTTTTACTTTTTCGCAGAGAGCGGTGCGTGCTGCGGGTGGTTGGCGTTAGGGTTGAGGCTAGGTTAGGGTGACGCAGATTGAGGAGCTGGAGGTGGGTCTGCGTCATATCTGCCTTGACGCGCCAGGAGCCAAACCAGCAGGCGCAAACGCAAACACCCCAGCTCAGTCAGTTTCAGTCAGTCAGTCATGCTGAGTGAGTTGAGCGTCCCCTCTCTGCCGCCCAAGGCCGATTGCTTTATCTGGCAATGATTGGGTGATGCCGAGAGTGCCCTCCTGCGCAAGTGGCCTGCTTGCCCGCGTTCAGCTTTGAGCTGCTGGGCATGCAGCCTTACGTTTTGCCCCACGTGTGTGCACGCAGGCATCGCAAAGGAGCAGTGGGTGCTTGCCCTCCAAGCCACCTGCGGCCCTCCGGAGCTGGGAGCCACCATTGCCGCTGCACGCGCCACCTACGCCGCCTTCTGCTCCACCCTGCAAGCCACCGGCCAGCAGCAGCAACACCACCAGCAGAAGCAGCAGCACCAGCACCAGCCAGGCGTCGTGCGGCTGCCCACGGCCACGCTAGATGACCCGCGCACGCTTGCGGCGGCGGCGGCGATGGAGGCGGTGGAGGCGGCGGCGGCGCGGGCGGCGGTGGGGGATGGCGGGCAGAGCGGGCGTGGTGGGGAGGTGAGGGAGGGGAGCGGGTCGCAGCAGGGGGCGCAGTCGGGTGGGAGGAGGTCGGGTGGAGGGAGGGCGGGGGAGGGGCAGGGGCAGGGGCAGCAGGGGCCGCGGCGGGGGGTCGGGTTTGGGTGGGTGGGGCGGATCTTTGGCCGGGGGCGCGGAAACGGCGGCGGTGGCAACAACAACAACAACAGCAACAAGCAGCAGCAGAGGCAGGGGAGTGGGGCGGGGGAAGGGGAAGGGTCGCAGACACCCAACCGGGGTGGCAGCGGCAGCCGCCACCCCTCCCAAGTCTCCTTGGCCACCACTGCGCGCGACGAGCCGTTGCAGGGTACCGCCGCGCCAGACCCTAACGCAGACCCTAACGTCGCCATGCAGCAACCGCCGCAGCCGTCCCTGGCGTCTGCCCGCCGCACCGCCAGCAGCAGTGTCCCGGACCTCCGTGCCATTGCTGACGCCGCCCTTACCGCCACCACCACCACCACTGCCACCCCCAACGGCGCCACGACCACCACCACCACCACTGCCGCCATTGCCGCTCAAGTGCAGGCCTCGACAGCTGGGGAGGCGGGCGGGGCGAAGGCCCGCAGGGGCTCTAAAGGTGGCCGACTGTCCCTGGATAGCGGCGGTCCTACTGCTGCTGCTGCTGCTGCGGCGGCGGCGGCGGCGGCGGGGGGTGAAGCTAGTATTAATAGTTCATCGTCGTCCCGTCGATTACACCCCCACCACCATCATCACAGCTCGGCAGGGCTGCTGCCAAGGCCTGGCGAGGAGGAGGAGGAGGAGGAGGAGGAGGAGGAGGCGGAGGGGAGCAGTGCGTCAGGTGGAGAGGTGGAGGAGGGAGAGGAGGGGCAAGAGGAGGAGGGTGGGGTGAAGCGGGGCAGCGCTGTGAGCGTGTCAGCCTCAGCCGTGGGAAGGATTGGGGATATTGGTGCTGCTGCGGCGGCGGCGGTGGCGGCGGTGGATGGAGGTGCAGGTGCAGGTGGAGGCGGTGGGGGGGGTGGTAAGGGAGGGGCAGGGGAGGGCGCTTCCGGGTTGGTGACGCAGAGCGCCCCGCCAGTGGGGGGTGGGGGGGCAGTGGGGGGTGGGGGGGCGGTGCCTACGGTGGAGGAGCTGCTGCATGGGCGGGTAAGTGTGTGGTGAGCTTTGCATCCGTGGCAATGAGACCCTGACAGTTGTTGGTAATGGGGTGGGGAGGGCGGTGCCTGCGGTGGAAGAGCTGCTGCACGGGCGGGTGAAAGGTGGTGATGTGGTGATGTGGGGCAGGTGTTGCATTGGGCGGAGCAGTCACTGTGGGGGTGCACTGTGGGGCCACCTGTTTATTTCGCGACTTACTGGCTGCAGACGTGGGTGCAGATCAAGCACCGTATGAGTCCGGCGCATACAGGAAACCGGTATGCCAAACAGCGCCACACAGTGTTTGCTTGTGGCTGTGGTTTGATTGGTTGTGGCAGGTGGGCCCTGGCGTAGCACCAGAGGAGGTGTCCCCCGTGGAGGAGGCGGCAGCGCGTGCGCCCCGCCAGGCCGTGGGAGCGGCAGTGGACGGAGTGCACGGCATCAACATGCTGCTGGTCCGGCTCGGCTACGAGATGCTGCGCTCTGCGGGGTTTGGCGCGCGCATCCAGAGGCTACTGCAGGTAAGCTAGGTTTAGGGTTCGGGTTAGGGTTGGCGGTGATGATCTGGACCATTCCTTCTTGCCACCCGGTGTCCCAAACCTGCTGTGCCAGTGAGACAGGCCAGCACATCACGGGCATTAGGCACGCCACGGAGGCCTTGGCCATGGGTGCTCTAGTCAACTGTACACAGCAACAAGGTTTTTTGGAGCTAAGCCCTACGGTCCCTCCTGTGCCTTTGCTCGCAAGACTCATGCACAATTTTGATGCGGTGTCATGCCCGCCGCAGAACATCCTGGACAAGCTCAAGCGACCTGCCTACCTGCAGCCCCTGATGATTGAGAGCTTCGACCTTGGCACCACGGTACCCCTGCTCCAGGGCGCGAGGGCGGTGGCAGGACCGTCCAACGCGTCTACAGACGGAGGCATGTGGCCGCAACTGGAGCTGGACTTGGTGTATGCGGGACGTGCGTCAATGGTGGTTAGCACTAAGGTGAGCCCTCTCTCCTATCTCTCTCCTATCCCTTTCTCTCACTCTCGCTCTCACTCTCACCCTGCAGCCCAGGTAGTATGGAAGAGGAAGGAAGTGAGGAAGCGAGGTCTCCCTCCCTCGCTCCCTCCCTCTTATACTCACTCACTCACTCACTCACGTTATCACTCCATTACTCACACCCCAAAACTCATCCCCACAGGTCGAGCTGCACAAGGCCTCCATGTACAGCAACCTCCAGTCCGCCCTAACCCGCATGCAAGGCGGCGACCCGTCCTCCTCCTCCCACCCCGGAGGCTCCAGCCCTTCCGCCCGAACCTCCACCCCCATGCAAAACCCCAAGGGCCTCAGCCCTGCCCAAAGCACCGCTGACCTCCAAACCGTCACCTCCGCCTCCGCCGACGCCCTAGACCCTAACGCAAGCCCTAACCAGGGTTCGGGCGGCGTGGCCCATGCGGCGAGCGCGCCGGATGTGCAGCACCCGCCGGCGCAGATGCAGCCGCCGCAGCACCAGGGGGCGGGCTTCCTAGGGTTGGGTGCCCTAAAGCGGGCGGCGGCGGCGACGGCACAGCACCTGACGACCATGTGGGTGGAGAACCTTGCACGCACGCCGGTGCAGGTGCGTGGGTCGAGGGGGGCGCACCTGTGAGTTAGAGTTTGGAGGTTGGGTTTAGCAGCAGTCAGCAGAGTATTCAGGATGGAAAGGCTAGGGTGACAAATGATGACAAGGACGAAAAGCATAACCATTTGCATGTGCGCATGTTGCTTGCTGAGTGAGCCACGACGTGCGCACACACGGAACCATTTGCACAGACAGATGGCCAAGGCACGACGGCTGGTGCACGTGCCTGATGCAGGTGGTGGTGGACCTGGTGTCGTTTGAGGGCACGCTGCTCATCTGGATCAGCCCCCCACCCAGCGACAGGTGAGGCGGTAGACTGGGTGGTTGGGTGGGTGGGTGGTTGGGTGGCTGGCTGGGTGTAGAGGAGTGACAGCTGAGGCGGTAAGGCTGGCTTGAGAGAGAGACCGTTTGCAGAGGGACAGCCACCATGTGAGCACCAGTACCACGCACAGGCAGCCCGGGCCATCAGACCCGTGAAGCAGCAACAGAATGCTGGCTTGGTGGATGTGTGGGTGCGGGGGTCAAGAGGAGCGACAGGTGAGGCGGTGGGGCTGGCTTGGTGAGTTTGTGTGTGTGTCATCATCATCATCATCATTGCATGGCGTTGACGACAGGATGTCATGATGCTGCAGCCGTGTCATCA
>QAXK01000345.1:0-16362 GCA_004335735.1 Chlorella sp. KRBP
CGCGGGGTCGCGTAGCTGCCTGCCTGCCTGCCTGCCTGCCTGCCTGCCTGCCTGCCTGCCTGCCTGCCTGCCTGCCTGTCCACCTATGAGTCTGCTCCACGCTCTGGTGCACTCAGCTAGAGGTTGTGTTGCTTTAAACCATGTGGTGCTGCGGTGCCCCTTGTTTGGCATGCACGCAGTGCTGAGGCAGCACAGGAACGTGACGCCCGTGGCGTGGGAGCCGCTGCAGCAGACGTCGCGCTTCAACTACATTGCAGACGACGGAAAGGTGCACCAGGTGAGGCGCGCTCTGCAGGGTGACCCTCTGGGCCAAGTGCCTAAGGTCCTCACTGCTGGTGGTGGCACCAACGCCAGGGAGCCCCATGCACGCCTACTTCCGTGCTTCAACGCTCAGGTGTGGTTCGACACGCCGGAAGCGCTTGCGCTGCGGTACCAGCTGGCGGCGCGCCTGGGGCTGCGGGGGGTGGGGTTCTGGAACCTAGAGGCGCTGCACATCCCAGAGGACGCCACGGCGGCGGCGGTGGGGGAGCGGGCGGCCATGTGGCAGGCGGTGGAGGACGGCTTCTTCGGGTCGGCGGTGCCGGCGGCGGTAGCCGGGGCGAGCGAGCTCTGATGAGGGACCCACGCGTCAGCAGCTAGCGCCTGACCATGCTGGACTGATGGCAACACGTACAGGGACATCCCAGCCGCGCACGCTGCTCCCGTGTTGGACTCTTGCTCGTGCTTGCGCATGGGTCACTCCACCCAGGTCTTGACCTCACTCCCACGATCCGCGCGCACATTCCCGCGTCGAAGTCCAGCACCACCTACAGCACCAACAGAAAAGATGCAGGTCGCCCGCTCCTCCGTGGCCCTCAAGGCGCGCACGTCGGCGCCAGGCGAGTCGATCATTGGCTGGCCGGAGGACGCTGTGGAGCGCAGCTTGCAGGGGAACAGGAGGGCCGCAGCAGCGATGGAGCAGATGATCACGTCGCAGCCTGTGCACAGCGCCTTGGGCGCCAGGATAGTGGAGCCACGGCCAACAGGATGAGGCGAACATCGGCGAAAACTCCGCCTCACGGAGGAGCTCATTCGCAGCGCGATGCGTGCTGATCGCCTGATGCTTGCAGTGCGCCGCGTCGCGGTCAGCCGTGGCAGCCTGGTGGTGCGCGCCAGGTGCGAGCAGGGGCGAGTCCAGGTCATCAGGCGCAGGAGAGGAAGCAGAGCAGCGACAGGGAGCACAGCTCTGCAGCATTGGCAGCAGCAGGACATGTGTGGAGCACTGTGGGACTGCCATCAACCGACCACCATCCCCGCTTGCGTCGTTTCCTCCTCCCTTCTCCGCAGCGCCCAGGGCTTCGACCGCAACTGGCTCAAGGCTGATCCCCTGGTCATCGGCCTGGGCTTCCTGGGCTGGACCGTGCCCAGCACCATCGGTGCGTGCAGGGCGGCAAGTGGGCGCTGGCTTGGGGACAAACGGCCCAAGGGAGGCCACGGCAAAGGCATGTCGTTGGGCCGCGCATGTTGTTGCCTGCAGGCGTGAGCGCGTTCGGCGGCAACTCCCTGTTCGGCCTGCTGACCTCGTCTATCGGCACGGAGCTGGCGCACTGGCCCACTGGTGAGCGCAACTGCGGTGGTGGGGTGCGTGCACGTTTGGCTGGATAGGTGGAGGCCTGGTGCTGACGTTTGCCGGGTGTCATGCTCTGCTCCATGTGCAGGCCCCGCGCTGAACTCCGAGTTCTGGATCTACCTCATCACCTGGCACATTGGTGAGGCGCCCGCCTGGGGCGGCTGCTGCAGGCCGTTTGCTGAAACTGCTAGAACTGCGCTGATGCCGTCCTCTGCTTGCTCTGTATGCCTGCGCTGCGCAGGCCTGTTCTTGACCATGTTCCTCGGACAGGTGAGGCGGTGCGGTGCTGGTGGGACTGCGGCTGGGTGTGGGTTCCCCTCAGGCATCCATCTCACGCGGTCGCATTCGCGTGCCCTCGGTCACTCGGCTGCAGATCGGCGTCCAGGCGCGGAAGCAGGGATACCTCGAGTGAAGCGGACCTGGTGCTAGGCCGGGCCTGGCGGCTGTGGCGCGCCTCAAGGGCACACTGCCGTGATCTTTTTTGCTGGGATGGAACTGCCTGGCAGAGGGTGTGGTGCGTCTAGTGCGCGCGGGGCCGCAACGACGCCCATCGCTGCGTTGCTGTGTACCACTGCTCGTCTGCAAGAGGGCAAAGGCGGTCTATGATTTGGCACACATGATGCAGCCACGGCAAGGTCAGCTGCAGCGCGGCCAGTCGTCTTGCACCGTCAAATCGCGCTCTACCAGTCGTCACCAGCTGTACAGCAACAGTCGTCCACGTGTTTGTACACAAAACCTCTAGTGGGATGAAGCCGCTCGCCCTCACCAGAGACCAGCGCAGCAACGATATGACGAAACCACCCGCCGCACCAGACATTTCTCACGTTCCTCCTCTCCTGTCCGCTCAACAGCGAATGGCAGTGCGTGCACGGGCAGCTAGACTGATATGCCGTGGCAGTGCGCAGCAGCAGACCGTCAGACCGGGTACGTGATCCTCCTCGTCAGCGCTCCACTGACCGCTCCACTCACAGCAACACCCCCACAAAGATTGTCAAAGCAGTGTGCACAGGAAAAGGAGTGGTACATCGTCCTCTATGTCAACGGCAAGCAGGGGTGGGACGCGCATGCTGCTCGCACGGCTCCACGGGGCATGTGAAAATGCTCTAGAGGCCACCTCGGCGGGCGCTGCCAATAGCAGGCCTGCCAGCTTATCACGACCGGCATCATTGGCACCAGCATTGAAAGCCACCGCTCACCTTTCGTTCTCGTGAACTGACACCAAAGGGCAAAAGCGATGGGTGGGGCACGCGCCTGTCTCAGTTGGGAGAGGCGCCGCAGCCCATGCAAGTGTGCAGACAGACCCATCCTTGTGGTGCCACGGCCTCTCTGAAGTGCCGAGGCGGGACAAACACCGCTCGCCAAACCATCAACGAGTGGAACAACACGACCAAAAAAACGCCCGACAGCGGACGCCAAACCAACAAGCTCTTCCTTCTCCCTTCCACGCGCAGAATGCATCTCCTCTCTACACCAAAATGCCAGACGACAAAAACATTCTGCTCAGTCACGCGCCGTCATGAGTACTAGACCCTCTGCTACCACCCAAATGCCACTCTCGCTACCTCAACCAAATGCTGAGGAACATGACGGCCTGCTGCTGCTGCTGGCTGCTGCCGTTGCCCTCCGTGCCGCCGCCTGCCCTCCTTGGCCCCAAGGGCTCCACTGCCATGGAGGGCGTGACCAGGACGTCCTTTTGGCCCCTGGTGCGCGCGCGGATGATGGCGCGGGCACCGCGCAGTGCACGCCAGGCGGCCACCAGGCCCTGGGGGCTGCTGGCCACGCGCAGACGCGTGCTGCCTGCAGGCGGGAGGACGCACGAGCATCCACGAATGCCAAGATTGTGAGCCTGGTGCCAATACCAGCAATCACCGCACCGCGTAAACACAGCCACCTCCTCAGTACGAGAGGGGCTTGCATGGCACGCCCACACAGCAAATTGTACCCGATCAGGCAGCCAGCGAACGCAAACAATCAGCGCCTTAACTGACGGCTCACCTTGCACCTCAATGGTGCTGGCAATGACCCCGGCCACCTCGCTGCAGTCCATCTTGAGCGTGGCGGCGATGCAGCACGCCGGCTGCTGCGTCAGCAGCTTGGCGCACCGCGCACGCGTCACCAGCACGGCCACCGGCGGCGCCTCACCACCACCACCACCTGTTCCCCTGCTGTACGTGCTGTGCTGCAGCCGTGGCACCGGCTCCCCCAGCCCGTTCGCCCGCGCCAGCGTGGCCAACTTGTTCTTGATGTCGAGCACCGGCTGGAAGAGCACCACTGACCCTGGGAGCGCCTGGCGCACGTCCTCGTCCAGCAGCAGCAGCACGGAGACGAGGTCGAGCAAGGCGGCCCCGCACTCTTGAGCCGTCACGATGGCGGAGGCCCGCGCCTCTGGGCCAGTCAGCTGCTCGCGCAGCATGCTCAGCACGAAGGCTGCCTCGTCTTCCTCCTCCTCCTCCTCGTCGTGGTAGTGGGTGGCGGGTTGGCGGGCGTGGAGGCCGCGGAGGTGCGGGATGACGCGCTGCTGCAGCGGCGTGCGGACGGAAAAGGTGCTGGGTGGTGGTGGTGGTGGCGGCGCCGCGACCACAAAGTGCTGCTGCGCCTGTGGCTGGTAGTGGAGGTGCACCGGGCTCGAGGGCGGGGCGGTGGGCGCCAGAGTGGCGGGGGCGGAGGCGGCGCGTGCGGCCTGGTGGTTGCGTGCCCGTGCCGGTGCTGGCGAAGCAGTGCTGTGGCGCACATTGGCGGTGGGGCTGCTGCGGAACACGTGCTGGTTCTGCAGCTGGTGCTGGTTGCGGGAGGGCGGGGGCGAGCTCGCTGCGGGAGAGATCTGGGTGAGGAGCACGGCGGGCGCGCGGCCATTGCTGCTGCTGTTGCTGTTGGAATGGTGCGCTGCCATCAGCTCCTCGTCCAGGTGGTGGTGCTGCGTCCCTGCACCCGCTGGCGGAGCGCACTGTGTAGGCAGCAGCCAGCCGTGGTGGCTCCCATTCCAGTGGCTCACGGACGCATGATCTCGAGGATGCTGCCTGCGCGCATGCGTTTTGAGCGCGCGCTTGCTCCGAGTCAGCGCCGGGTGGTAGGGACTCGAAGCTGCCCAGGCAGGTAGAGGTAGAGGTGCGCAACGGTGCGCTTGGTTGCACAGATCATGTGCACGCGCCCCGCGCTCCTGCGCTGAGCGAGCCCGCGCACGATCGGCCCGCCGAATCGCGCACTCGAGCGCGAAAGAGCACGCGGGCGCACCTGCGCGCCCCAGCGGTGGCGCCGGACCAGTGTGCTCCTCCCGCAGCTCGCTGCGCTGCGCCTGGGGCGCTGCAGGGACGCAGGGCGAGTCTACCTGCCGAGGAGCGGTGGCCGAGCTGTGGCCCAGCACGATGCATTCACTTGACACTGGGGTGATATGCACACGGCACACGGCACACTCTGGGCACGCGTGGAGTGAGAGCTCGAAGGTCGTCCCGCAATCTCATCGAGAGGTTTGGTCACGGCGAGAGCGAGGAAGAGAGCAGAAATACGCATCAACAAGCACACCCGCGAAACAACCAACACCATCCTTGCAGGATGGCGCCCAAGAAGGACCCGGCCAACTTTATGTTTAGGCGATTGGACAAGCTCCTGCTCGTCAAGCGGCCTGGGGAGCTGCAAGGTGTGGTGATGGCGTAGCGGGCATCGCGGTGCTTGTGGGAAGGCGTAGTGGGACAGGGGGCACCTGCCGACACGCGATGCGTACCGGACGAGGGGGCAGCATCGCACGGCTGGGACAGTGGGGCACCACCGATGCACGGCTAGGACAGGGGGGCCACCGATGCCGGACGCACGCATGTTCCCTGCAGCATCGCACGGTTGGGGACAAGGAGGCACCACCGATGTGGGACGCACGCATGTCCCTGCAGCATCGCACGGTTGGGACAGGGGGGCACCTGCGACACCACCGATGCCGCTGGGCCGCACGCATGTCCCTGCATCGCACGGCTAGCCACCACCGATGCCTGCTGGACACCGTGGCATCGCACGTCCGCGCAGGCAGCGGCTTTTACGTGGCAAACTGCGAAGGCTCTGAGATTTACCTGCTGGACCACACGGCGCAAGTCATGGTGGACGACTGCCTCGACTGCAAAATCTTCATCGGTGCGGCTTGCAGCGAGGCCAGCATGTGGCAGGACGATCATGGGCAGGTGCCTGGCCCTGGTGCTCAGGCGTGGCCCTGGTGATGCGTGCACGCGCAGGCCCGTGCACCGGCTCGGTGTTCTTGCGCGACTGCAAGCGCTGCACCTTGGTGGTGGCGTGCCGACAATTCCGGCTCAGGGACTGCGAGGACCTTGATGTCTGTGAGTGCTGCCGTGCGGGTCCACACCCCGTTGCCTACCTGTGCAGCTGCTGCTCCTGCTGCAATCCCTGCGCATTGACACCCTGGTGCCCACCTAACAGCACTAGCCCCACAACCAATCCCCTGGTGCCCTGGTGCCCGCAGCGCTCTACTGCTGCACCCAGCCCTCGATTGAAATGTCGTCTGGCATCACGTTTGGCCCCTGGCGGGGCGCCTACCCACACGCGGTCGAGCACTTTGCTGCCGCCAAGCTCGACCCGGCCAACAACTCGTGGAGCAAGGTGAGAGCAGCTGCTTTGGAGCGCGCCGCTCCTCACCGCACACAGTCCCGCACGCACCGCTGCCCTCTGCAGCTTCACCCCCCTGCTGCACCCGCTGCTGATGCACCCACCCCCCCGCCACCGTCACATGCCTCGCCACCGCACCATCACGCCACATCACCGCAGATCTTTGACTTCAACGCTGGCCGCTCCTCACCGCACACAGTCCCGCACGCACCGCTGCCCTCCGCAGCTTCACCCCCTTGCTGCACCCGCTGCTGATGCACCCACCATTGCCACCACATTACCACCACGCCACATCACCGCAGATCTTTGACTTCAACGCTGGCGAGGAGGTGCACGGCAACGTGCAGCACTGGCACGTCTCCCACACCCCACGGCCCCTCTGGGTGCCCCCCGCCGCCGCCCTCCCACCCCCAGGAGACCCAGGCAGCGAGCCAGTCAACCCCGTCCCTGGCTTCGAGACCATCAACCAACTAGAAGAGGTCGGGACCGTGCCCCTGCCATCCCCACCTCCTCCTCCTTCTCCCGCTGCCCCAGCAGAGGGCAAGGAAGCAGCCTCACCAGCGCAGCAGCCTTCCACGCCCAGCCTCGCCTCCCCGTCCAAGGCACCGCGCGCCACCGCGCCCGCCACACCGCCGCCTAGCAGCAGCGGCAGCAAGTCCAGGCCCTCCTCCACCAACCCCACCGCCACCTCACCCTCCACCATGACCCCCGCCCAGACCAAAACCAAGCGCGGCACCAGCAGCAAGCCCGCCAACCCCACCCCGGCCCCCCCGCCGCTCTCCAAGTCCCAGCTCCCAAGCCCTACCCCACCCAAAGCCCCCAAGCAGCTCTCCCCGCCTGCCGTGGCACCGCGGGGCGTGGGCATTGTTGCCGCCGCCGCCGCCGCCGCTGTGCAGTGGGACCTGGAGCTCGAACTGGACGACGAGGAGGATGAGGAGCAGGCGGACACACCTGGCTCCCCCGAAAAGCTGACCAGTCAAGGAGCCAGCCCTGCTGCTGCCGCTGCGGCGGCGGCGGGGCCTGGGGATCAGCAGGATGCTGGTGTGGTGGTCGGGCCGCTGGAGGGCGAGACGGATCTGCACTTGTCGAGCCCAGAGGTGCGCCGGCGCTCGCTGCCACTGCCGCGCGACTCTGACGAACAGGGCGGCGCTGCTCAGGCGGAGCAGGGGCGGCGGCGGGAGGAAAGAGAGGAGAAGGAGGAGCAGCAAGGGCGCATCATCAGCGCGGTGGCGGGAAGCGTGCTCGCCAACCTGACCGCCGCAGCGGCGCGCGGCTGTGCGCTGTTTGGTGGCGCAAAGCCGGCGGTTGGGAAGCAACACCCGGAGGAGGGGGGGCGTGGTGGGGCGTTATTGGCAGCGGAGGTGCAGGAGCGCAGGTTGAAGGCGGAGGGCATGGAGGCGGAGGCTAGGCGGCGACTGAGGGACGAGGCGGCGCAAAAGCTTCAAGCCATGCAGCAGGTGTGGTGGTCATCAGCACTTCACTTGTGGTCGTTGCTGCTTCTCAGGAAGGCGGACAACCGCAGGCATGCTGTGTGTGCGCTCATGCTGGTGTGTATGCCCTATGTACATACGCCTGACGCAGGAACGAACCAAGCGCATCGCCGCCAACCACGCCGCCGCCGCCAGCTCCTCCTCCTCCACCCTGTCAACCGCCTCCCCAGCCCCACCCTCCGCCACCAAGCACGCTGCCCCAAGCTGGCACAACGTGGCAGAGATGATCCGGGACCAGCCCGCCTCCCAACCACCAACCGCCGTCCCAACCGCCTCCACCGCCACACCCGCACCCTCAAAGCTAGCACACGCAGCCAGGCACCGGGCGCAGCCGGCAGCCGCCCCGGGCATGCTCACGCTTGCCCCAGGCGCGCAGCTGGTGCCCGTGCTCATCGCGCCGGGCGTGGTGGGCTACGCGGTACCGCTCGACGCGCTCCGCCCCGTGTCCTCACCTGCTGGTGACGCTGATACTGGCGGCTGGGAGGCACCTCTGGGGCTGCCAGCAGCCAGCGAGGCGCCTGCTGGTAATGGTGGTGGTGGGGGGCAGGCCAGGTCGAGGGAGCGCATGCGTGAGGTGCTGCTGACCCTCGCTTCCAGCTAGACCGTTAGTTGCGGTGCCGTGCGTGCTGCTTTGCTGCTCTTTGTGCAACCGTGAATGCATCGCTCGCCAAAGCAGGGGGGGAGACTCTCACAGTCTTGCAAATGAATGGCGCCATCTGCCTCGCTCAGGCTAACGCCTACAAAACCACTCCACCCAGCTGCCATTCCGGTGCCTGCCAGGCTCTCGCAAATAGGCTAACCCTACCCACGCTGCGCCCTGGCGCCAAAGCCCAGCTGCTCATGACCTGGCGGCCGCGTCGTACTCGGCCGCCAAGCGGCTCTCCCCCTTGCTAGGGTACAGCGGCGCCAGCTCGCCCGTCTGCTCGTCCACTGGGTTGAGCGTGTAGGTGCCCACCACAATGGTGGAGGCGATGGAGATCCACAAGGCGCTGGGAAGGATGAGCCCACCTGCGACCACCACAACAATCACCACCAGCAGTGCATGCATGGCGCGCGTGCACGTCGGGTGTCGTGGTGCTGCAGCCTGAGTCTGTCACCTGTCTCTACCACCATCATTGCAAGGGCGTCGTGACATGAGCCAATGTGCTGCAGCCGTCACACAAGGGACCATGTGATGCAGGCCGTGCACACGTTGCTGTTGACTGCTAGGTTGCCTGCACGGCCGAGTGATGGCCTGATCAGGCACACGCCGCTCACCTGCCATGTCGGACACCGAGTTGTAAGCGGCCACCAGAGCCCAGGCGCTGCCCACCGTGAACACCATGCCTGCAGAGAGGGTGGGAGTGTGTGCGTGCCAACGCGATCCTTTGATGCAAACTATCAAGCTGCAGATCAAGCTACAGGGCAAGCGTATGCAAGCTTGCAGCAGCACAAGTGCAGGTGCAACATGCGACGTGCCCCTGCCGCTGCCTCCCCCACCTGATGCCGAGACTCCCAGCCTCTTCTCCCTGTTGGTGACGAAGTTCCACACGTCACCGACAGCCAGGTGCGCCATCATGACCACCAGGGGCAGCGCCAGCGTGTCACGCCCGCACGCCTCCCACACCACCAGGCTGCTGGTCGTCCTGCAAACGCACGCCCACCGTGCACCGTGACGCAGATGTTGTGGGTCGTGTGCCCCCGGGCACACGCCAGGATTGGCTGTGGCACGCAGGACCACCAAGGGTGGTGCAGCAGGTGGGTGCAGCTTCAGCACGAACAGGCAACACCAGGAAGAGGTGGGGCAGATGGCAGCTGCAACTGCAAACGCCCCGCACCTGAGCAGGTTGATGAGGGTCCATACGATGGGGAAGGTGGGCCCTGGTGGCGTCCAGGGGGGCCGGTTGAGCTCACGGATGTATGAGGTCTTTGGGCGCTCCGCGGGCAACGGGCTGCACAGGCATGAGGTGGGTAGTGTGAGCGGAGCAAACTGAGGCGACCGAGGTGACTGAGCAGCATGGTACGGCAGAGAGGCGCAGGGCGCAGGGAGTGGCCAGCTGAGCACACACAAGCACCCAGCACGCTTGCGTGCCGCTACACGAGCTGCACGTTGAGCTCACCAGAAGATGCGGCTGCGGAAGCTCATGACCAGGAAGAACGTCCCCACCACGGCCGCCTGCGCATCCTCCGCCTGCCATCCAAACGGCAGCTCGGCCGCCTGCACCGTTGCGCAGAACTGGTTCAGGAGGAAGAGCGCGCCGGTCATGAGCGACGTCTGCAGCGCCCAGGATCCCGCGTACTTGCCCAGAGCGCCCACGTCCAGCTCTTCATCATCAGGGGCCCGCTGCTGGGCGCGTGCTGATGATGAGGAAGCGCGCTGCTTGGTCTGGGCGGCCGCACGCACGGCTCTGCGGGGGTGCCACACGCTCGTGCACCGTGTGGTGCATGCCAGTGGCGCCTGGCTGGATGGCTGCACACACTGCAGCGCACTGGATGCTGCTCGCAGGCTGCTGCTGAGGGTGGCGTCCTCACCTGCTGGGGCGAGTGGACACCGCAGCGAACGGACGCACGGCCCAAGCGCACCGCAGGCTGGACCCGATTGCGCGCGTGCTCTGCATCCTTGCTGATCGAGTGGGCCCGTCCTCTTGCTCCTGCTCCTCGTCGCGCCCATGCCGTGCCCGAAACGCTCGAAGAGGAGGAGGAGCAGCAGCTCGACGAGTCCAGCAGTCCAGCAATCCGTCGCCAAGCACCCAGCACACCAGTGTGTACAGGCTTGCGTCGCAGGCTCCACGCTCAGGCGCTGAGTTTGGCCGAGCTTCGAGGGAGGCCACGTCCGTGCATCGCAATGCAGTCCTCGCTCCATCAGCGCCTGCACGGCAGCTCTGGCACTGCTGCGAGGTGCGCAGCCCTACCTCGCCACCTCAGTTGGGAGGCCCGAGCTCGCGCCTCGAGCCGCTCGTTGCTGCGGGCACCACACATCGCGCAGGCACCAGAGGCCGGCACCACGCCTCCAGCAGGTGCCGCTCCTGCAGCAGCACCATGGCAGCATCATGGCTCCCAGCGCGGCTGGCCCGGCCGGCGAACTGCTGTCCTCCTTCCCTGACGCCAGGTGCGAGGCCCGCACCGAGTGCCTTGCGCTCGCTGGCCAACCCGCCACCACTGCAAAGGAGCTCCACCACTGATCCGTGCCGCTGCCTACCTGCGCAGCGCTGTGCAAGCCATGTTTGGTGACGTGTCGGCACAAGTGAGCGGCGCTGTGGCGGCAGCGGCGGCGGGGGGCAGCAGTGGAGCAGCTGCACACGCACACTTTGGCTCTGGGCTGCTGACGGGCGCGCTCAAGGGGCTGCAGCAGGCGGTGGACTCTGTGCCAGAGGTGCAGTCGGTGGAGCAGGTGGCGGCGCGAGTCGGCTCAGCCTCAGGTGCGTCAGGCACTCCACGCTACTTAACCTTGGGCCAGGCGGGCTTCAAACCACACAGGAACACTGCAGCTCACAGTGACAGCGCTGGCGGCCATGTGTCTGCCTGCCACTCTCACTGAGGCTGGGGAGCACAGCTGGGCACCCACATTCTCAAGCCTGCCGCGCTTCCAGGGACGCAGCGCCTGCACAGCCACAGCCTGGCTCGGATTCCATCAGTGTGCGTCAAGGTGCTGACGCCCCGTTCTGCGCTGCTGTGTGCGCTTGCAGCGCGCGCTGTGCTTGAGCCCCTGAGCTCCGCCGCCAGCAGCCTCACCGAGGGCGCCGGGCAGCTGACGGGGCAACTGACGGGACAGCTCAGCAACCAGCTAGGCGCTCCGCTGCACGCGGCGCAGGCGCAGCTGCAGCAGGCAGCGGCGGGGCTGCTGGCCCCTGAGGGGGCGGGGGCCCTGGGGCCGCACTGGGGCATGCACGCTGCACAGGTGAGGGCTGGAGTGGAGTGGGGTGGGTGGGGCGGGGGCCTTGGGGCCGCACTGGGGCATGCACGCTGCACAGGTAAGGTAGTTGGGTGGGTCGCGACCTGGGCAGGTGGGCGTACGTGTATTGACAGCTGGGTGGTGCAATCGTGTCGAGTTACAATGCGGATGGCAGCAAGCAGGCCGGTGACCTCTCCTGCTTCCACCTCTCAACGTCGTGCGCGTGCTTGTGGTGGTGGTGGTGCATGCAATCGTGTGCTGTAGGCGGTGCTGAGCAACGCTGGCCAGCTGGCCGTCAGCGCCGCCTCTGCCGCCGACCTGCAAAGCGTGCTCAGCGCGGCGGCGGACAGCGCAGCGGCCCTGGCACAGTCCCTGCCGGACGTCGCGTCGGCGCCGGAGGCGCTGTCTCTTGCGGCGGGCCAGCTGACCCACTCGCTAGACCAGCTGTCCGCATCCATCGCCGCCACCAGCAACGGTGAGGCACGCTGCGGTGTGCTCTGTTGCCTTGACGCCAGCCGGGCCGCCTTGTCATCATCATCGCACGGCATTAACGGCAGGTGCCGTGGTGCTGCAGGACAGGAGCCGCCTTGTGCCGCTGCCTGCGTCGGTAGCAGGGTGTGAGCGGGTGTGGTGCCGCACCTTTCCAATGTGCATGATGCTCGGTGGTGGTGATGGTGGTGCTGGTGCCCTGCGTCATCACGTGCAGTGGCCCTCCTTCCCTCCGAGGTCGGCCAAGTCGTCGACGACCTCCGCCTGGTGCTGGCAGCCCTGCCGCTCCCCTCCGGCACCAGCACCCCTGCCGGCTGGCCTGCCCCAGGCGCCCAGCAGGACGCCGCGCTCTCCGAGGTGCTCGCACGCCTCACCTCGCACCTCCAGGCAGCAGCCCTCTCAGCAGCACCCCTGCCGCCCACCGGTACCGCCGGCGCCGTACCGCTGGCGGTTTCCGGGGGGTTGCCTGGCCTGGCGACCGCCATGCTGGCGGTGGCGGGCGTGTCGAGCGCGTCGGCGGCGGCGCACGCGCGGCTGGGTGGTGGTGGTGGTGGCGGTGATGGTGGGGAGGGTGAGGAGGAGCAGCTGACGTGCGAGTACGACCCCGAGGTGCTGAAGCGGTACTGGGGCAGGAGGCCGGTCAAGGTGATGCGGCGCGCGGTGCAGGTGAGCATGGTGATGGGTGTGTCGAGTTTTACATCTTGCACAGCGATGTCTCGCAAGCAGATGGGCACATAGGCAAGTATCACAGGCAGCAGTAGAGCAGGTGTGGTGGGTGAGGTGGTGGGCTGCTCTTCTCTCACAGACCAGACAGAGAGAGAGAGAGGCACAGAGTGATTGCCTGGGCACACACCTGGAGCCATTGGGCGCCCAGGTGATGCAGGCGAAAGGATTGGCCGCTGAAGCGGTCAACATGTGGTGGCACATGTGGGGTGCAGGTGGCGCTCGAGTCTGCGGCGTTTGGGCTGGGCCTGCTGTCCGACCTGGCGCGCGGCGGCTTTGAGCCGCACGAGCGCGGCCGCGCCGAGCAGCTGCGCTTCGCCATTGAGCGCCTGGGGCCAGCATACGTCAAGGTGGCGCAGGTGCGTCATCATCATCATCATCATTGCATGGCGTTCACGACAAGTGCCGTGATGCTGCAGCGCAGGTGTGGTGTGTGAGTGTGTTCTTTTGCATCTGGTTTGGCGCCTCCGTGGGCGCATCAGATGTCCTGCCTCACCTGCCTGCTGGTTTAGCAATGACAGGTGCCGTGCGGGGAGACGTGCGGGAGGAGCAGCAACTGCCCGGGTGGCTGGTGGCCAACAGTAGTATACATGTAGGCCAGCGTGGTTGCGCAGTGCCTGCTCCACGGTTGCGTGTGTGTGCGTGTGTCGATGTTTGCATCTGTTTGGGCGCCTCGGCGGGGCCGGAGCCCACTACCGGGCGTATCAGGTGTGTGTGTGGGAGAGGGGCATGCGATGTTGGACGAGCCCGTGCCACATCTGTGACGAGGGCGATGTGGCACTTGCGTTGTTCTGCATGTCCGCAGGCCCTGTCCACGCGTGTGGACCTGCTGTCGCCCGAGTACTTCCTGCAGATCCAGCTGCTGCAGGTCAGTCAGCTGTGTGACCCACAGCGCAAGGGCTGCACGCACCGTTGTGGGGCACCGAGTATGGGTGGGAGCACGCCAGCAAAAACACGCTCGCGTCAATGTGTGGCCGTTGCGCCAATGATGACATGCCCCAGTTTGCGTACTGGGCCTGACGTCTGGTACAGCCACGCCCTCGTGTGTGGGCGGTGAACCTCACCTGAAGGGACAAGCTTGTGGCCCCCGTCCCTGGCCCTGTCGTTGCTGCTGACAATCTTCCCCTCCTCCCCTGCCCCTGTCGTTGCTGCCTGCAGGACCGCGTGCCGCCCTTCCCCTGCAGTGAGGCCCGGGAGGCCATGGAGTCCGCCTTTGGACGCCCGGTGGAGGAGGTCTTTTCGACGCTGAGCGAGAAGCCGGTGGCGGCGGCGTCTCTCGGTCAGGTGAGAGAGAGAGAGAGACGCTGCTTGCAGGGTGATCATAGCTCTCGAGAGACCGCTTGCAAGTGGGATAGCCAGCACAGGTGAGAGAGAGAGACGCTGCTTGCAGGGGGATAGCCACGATGTGAGCAGAGCACCAGTAGCAGGGGAGGGATGCAGTGGGTGGGTGCGCAGGCTACAGGGCAATGAGCGCGCCACATCCGCCGCCAATGGGTGGTGTCTGAGGGGGAGGTGCCAATGGCGGCATGTGGTAGGTCTGGTTTCCACAATAAGCAATGTAAGAACCTGTCAAGGTTGCTCTTGGCACATGCTCAGCACCGCATACGCGTACCGCAATCGTACCGCAGGTGTACCGCGCCGTACTGCGCGAGGATGGCCGGCAGGTGGCGGTCAAGGTGCAGCGCCCGGGCGTGCTGCAGCAGGTGGCGCTGGACCTGTACCTGATGCGCAACGTGGCGCTCTTCATGTCGCCAAAGGTGTGTGTTGGCCGCGTTCTGCGCTTGCTCGTCATGTCGCCAAAGGTGTGTGTTGGCCGCGTACTGCGCTTGCTCTTCAAGTCGCCAAAGGTGTGCGTTCAGCGTGCTGCACTGCTGCTGGCACGGAGGAGCTCGCCTTGCAGGCACCCGTGCGGCGTGTGAGCTGGCCTGACCCCGTCCGTCGGCCTTTTTGGGGCGCAGGTGGCGATTGACCGGCTGCCTGGCTCCCTCACCTTGGTCACGCGTGTGCATTCTGTGCTGTGGCGCAGGTGGCGAGTGACCGGCTGCCTGGCCCTCCTCACCTACCTGTGTGCATTCTGTGCTGTGGCGCAGGTGGCGAGTGACTGGGTGTCCATCATGGACGCCTGGGCCCTTCGCTTCCTCCGGGAGATGGATTACGTCACTGAGGCCGACAACGCCGAACGGTTCGCCGTTGACATGAAGGGCATCCAGGTGCGGAGTGGAAGCGGTGAACAGTTGTTCTGCGTGTGAACAGTTGCTCTGCGTCATCCTGCAACATCTTGCAAGAGGGCCCCCGGGCGGGCCTGGGTGCTCTACGGCATTTGCGGTGGTGTGTGTAGAGGCAAAGCCGTGCTCCCCACTCTTCTGACCACGCAGCACACTGCACAGTGTGCACTGCGCTGCACCACGGCACCACGCTGCACCGCAGCACCACGGCACCTGCCGTGAGCGCCATGATGCCATGACAATGGTGGTGATGATGATGATGACGATGATGGTGGTGACTGCACACCGCAGGGCATTGTGGTCCCCCAAGTGGTGCGCCCGCTCACCAGCAGCAACGTGCTCACCAGCGAATGGATCGAGGGCGAGAAGCTGTGTGAGAGCCAGGCCTCGGACGTCAGGGAGCTGTGCAACACACTGCTCACCGCCTACCTGACGCAGCTGCTGGAGACGGGCTTCCTGCACGCCGACCCACACCCTGGTGAGGGCTTAACCTGGGGCAGCATGGGGGGTTGGGGCTTGCGGGCCAGGGCTTGGGGTGCTGAATGTGAGCCGCCGGGTGCATGCACTCGGCCGTGTGCGCTGCATGGTTCTGCGTGGCAAGCACGCAGTGTGGTGCTGTAGCAGTGTGGCGCCTGGTGGTGGTGGTGGTGGTGGGGTTTGCTGCTGCTGCTGCTGCTGCTGCTGCTGCTGCTGCTGCTGCTGCTGCTTGCACAGTGGGGTGACCACAGGGCGCAATTAGCATAGGCAGCACAACAAAGTGGTGTCGTTGTTGCTGCTGTGGCCGTGTTGCCATTTCAGGCAATCTGCTGCGCACGCCCGAGGGGCGCATCGCCGTGCTGGACTACGGCCTGATGACTGAGGTGAGTCCGCCTGGGGTGCGGTAGTGTGTGGACAGCCATCTTCGTCTGGTTGTGTTCGGTAGTGTGTGCTTGGGACGACAATCTTATGCTGGGTGTGAGAGAGCAACGGCCCCGGCAGCTGCTTTGCCTGCGCATCTTGCCAGTGATGCATGCTTCAGGAGTGGGGAGCTGAACACACATCGGTCGTGGCCATAAGCCTTAACCGCACACGGCCCCATATGCTTGTGTGTAAATGCAGGTGACAGAGGCACAGCGGTGGGCACTGCTCGAGTACATCTCACACCTGACCACGCAGAACTGGGCGGCGCTGGCCAGGGACCTGCAGGTGAGGGTTTGGCGCATGATGCATGGGGTGGAAGGGTGTTGTTGTTGTTGCATCAGCCGTCGCCGAGATGGCGCTTGGCATTCACGCAGGTCACTGGTTAGCAGGCAGCCGTGCACAGGTGACACTGGCATGCACAAAGAGAGCAGCATCCTTGAGTGCCGTGTGAAG
>QAXK01000347.1:0-24967 GCA_004335735.1 Chlorella sp. KRBP
GCCTCTGGTGGTGGTGGTGCGGGTGCGGGTGTGGGCCCAGGCTGGCGGCCGTCGCCATGCCCCCCGGCGTGGTGGGCGGCGCGGCGCCGGTGGACGACGTCACGCTGTACCCTTTCGCCCGCATGTGCGCCTTAAGGGTGCGGCGCAGCGAGCGCTGGCTCACGCCGGCGCCCATGCCCAGGCCGCTCATGCAAAAGTTGAGGACCGGGACGGGGAAGTTGCCTGACGGGACGCAAAGCCCTGGGAGCATGCCCGCGCCCGCTGCGCTGCCGCTGGTCCCACCCTGCTGCGGCGGTTGCAGTGGCTGGTGCAGCAACGCACTGGCAGCACCAGCACCAGCAGCAGCATCGGCCGACTCCCAGTGCTGCTGCTGCCCTCCCATGCCTAGCCCATACGCTCCCTCTCCCGCCGCCGCCGCCGCCGCTGTCATTGTGTCGCCATCCGCAGCTGCCCCTGCTGGCAGACCAGCAGCACCAGGAGCAGAGGCAGCAGCGCCCTCCCGTGCTTCCACCTCCACCCCGCCTGCCGCCGCATCCCCTCCTCCTCGCTCAAACGTCCCTGTTCCGCCGTGTTCGGCTTGGCTGGACAGAGACGGCGTGAACGCCGTCACACCTGCTGTGGTGCCCGCCGTCGCGGCGCCTGCTACTACTGACCCATGCGACGACAGCACATGGTGCTGCGTGGTCTCTGCGTCGCTGGAGGGCACGTCGGATGACAGCGCGCCGCCGCCTGGGTGCGCCCCGAAGAGCGGCACGGCGGCTCCGTTTTCCGCCGCCGCCGCCGCCGCGTTCTGCCCGGAGCCAGGTCCTGAGCTGCCTCCTCCCCCCGCTGAGGCCGTGGTGGCGGTGGCTGCGCTGCCCCACGCTGCGCCGTTGTGGGTGGCGGAGGCGGGCATGCAGGGGAGCGTCGGGGCGCCGGCTTTGAGCGCGGTCAGGAGCAGCAGCGCCGTGCTGCCTGAGGCGTCGATTACGTGGGCGCTGCCTTGCTGCAGCTGCTTGTCTGCAGCAGACAGGGTGTGGTGGTGCGGTGACGCGTCTGCGTCGTGGGCGAGGGGGGCGCCGGGTGTGCCCCCAATGTTTGTCCCGTGCTCGTCAGGAGGCCCGCCCCAGTGGTGGACCAGGTCCTGATCGTCCTCCTCCTCATCGAACAGCACGGCCTTGTGGGGCGGCGCGATGCAGCAGGCGCAACAGGCGCAGCACTGCCCGCAGCAGCACTTGGCCGTCGACGACGCGCATCCCATGGTGGTCTGTAGCTAGCTGCTCTGCGGGCACGTCATGAGCACAGGGCAAGCATGCAGCCAGGTGGAGCAGGCTGGAGCAATCGGCTCCTCGCTGGACAAGTCGCTGACCAATGGCACACCCAATAAGCCTGGGAGCAGCCGCAGAGCCTCTGCCGAAGCGCGGCAAGCACCTGTGCTGTGGCGCAGCTCTCTCGCCTCCTCGCCCCGCTTGCGCACTCGTGGCGCGAGGAGGCTAGGGGACCATCGCGAAGGTGGTGCGCCAGTAGTGGCTGGGGGGGCCCGCGCGAGTCCGAGCTAGGCCAGAGGATGTGCTGCTATGGTGTGCTGCTTGCCACGACGAATGTGGTTTGCTTCTGCTTCCGCGTCTGAGCGGCGAGGGCGCGCAAAAAGGTGCACCGAGTGGTTGAGTCGAATCAGCAGCAAAAGGCAGCAGCAAGGTCAGCAGGACTTTCACTGTGGCTTCCAATGACTTTCTGCTGCTCCAGGATGGGCCAGTGGGATCACCGTCCGAGCGGCGGCCCGGGCGCACGCCTTGTTCAACGTGCAAAAGTGCTGCGTTGGGAGAGCTCTACCACGCTACAATGGCCACTGGATCTGAAGTTCAAGGGAGGAGCCGGGCCTCCGCACATCCATGCGCGCAGGACGCGCCGGCGGGACCGTGGCAGGAGTTGTTCAGTGTCAACGCTGACACACTACAGTGAGCTCAGCAGGAGCAGCAGGAGCAGCAGCAGCAGGCCCCTCGGCACACGCCAGTCACCCGCGCACGCCACGTGCCACGCAGCGCCAAGGGATGCAACTCTCCTCCGGACGCCCTCTGAATAACCATGCAGCAGCGCAGCGTTTGTAGCGCACGCGGAGATCGACTTGCTTGCGCGATGGCAACCCAAGTGGAGCGGGACGCAGCAGCGTGGAGGAGTTGCGCTCCTGCACGGCGGGAGCAATGCCAGCAGCACTCGCCTCGCCGCTCGCCCGGACGGAGCCTGGTCGTGTTGGCCTTGCTCGTCGTGCTCGTCCTGCTCGAGTCCCCTGGAGCCGCAGCGCAGAGCACCGTGGTCGTGACCAGCACCGCGCAGCTGCTGCAGGCAGTGAGCGACGCGCAGCAGAGCGCCAACGCCTCGCTCGTCCTGGTCTCGGCCAACAACTTGATGCTGGCGAACGCAACCTGGCAGGCCGCAAACAGCACGGCCAAATACAACCTCACCGTGGCCGGCTCGCTGCCGGACCCCGCCGCCGCGCCGCTGCTCGATCAGAGCAGGCGCTCTGGGCTCGCGGTGCCCTCCGGCCCCTCGCAGCGGGTGCAGCTCTCCAGATTGTCCCTCATCAACGGGTGAGCAGCGGTCAGCAACAACGGGGGCGCAATAGCTGGCGTCCCGGCAACAGCTTTGACCCAGCCAGTGGCGCAGTGGGGGAGGGGGACGCACGGGCTGGGCCTGGTGGGCGGCGGAAGCAAGCAGCGGTTCCCCGCTCGCCGTCATGACTATTCTCTATCGCCCGTCCACCGCTAGATCAGAATCTTCCTCTGACCTGTCCTCCACCCCTTGCCAGCGAGTGGTGCTGCGGTGGTGCTGTGTAACTGCAGGTGCGGCGAGCCGCTGCGATGGGACGACACGCCCTACATGCTCACGTCCAACGTCTACCTGTTTAGCAGCAAGGACAAGTGCGTGCAGCCCGCGTGCACTTGCCCACCTCTCTGACGATAGGGTCGGGAAGGGCGGCAGCGACGACCTGTTCGCTTTGTCTTGTGTGCACCAACATGCACGCAGCTCGACGCGCAACCGCCAATTCCAGAACCTCACCATCTACGTGCCAGAGACAGAGGTGAGTACAGCTGTGGTCTGGGGTGTTTGTGCATTTGGGGCAGGCAGCTTCGCCTTGTGGGGCAGCGTGCGAGGGAGAAGGTCGCATGCCCGCCAAGTGGCGATCAAGCAGCAGCGGCCAGCTGATGATCGTCTGTGTTGCTTGTGTGTCACCTGTGCCCCCGCAGCTGTACCTGCTCATGTACCTGTGAGTAGCCCAATCAATGCCTGGGAGGGAGATGGCTGTGGCAGGGATTGCCCACAGGACGACGCAGTGGAGTGCACAGGGTCGGGCCAGAGCGCAGCCCCAGGGGCGGTGCACTCAATGCTGAGCAGAAAGCGAGCAGCACGGTCAGAGGTACACAGCGACGCGGCGGGCCTGCAGCAGCAACGCATCACAAGCAGCGGCAGCGTGCAGGCAGTCCATAAGCTGGCACACTGCGCTGGCAGCCCCAAACATGAGCTCAGCAGCTGCAAGCAAGCAAGCAGACAGGGAGCACAGGCTGCAGGGGCAGGGGCCCCACGGTGGGTGGGCAAAGCCGTGCGGTGCCCGTCACCAGGCGTGTGTACGCCCCGTGCGTGCGCAGGGCGGTGATCCAGAGCAGCACCTTTGCGGCCGTCACAACCGGCATGCCGTCCTACTTCCTGCCCTTCATCAACTTCCAGGTATGTGGGGTGACTGTGGTGGCGGTGGCGGTGGTGATGACAGTTGCTCTCCTGCACGCTGTGCAGGCCGGATGCTGAACCGATCCCAACCTTGCTCACCTCTCTAGTAGGACAATCTCTTATAGTATCCGGCCTACTACGTGCATTGCGTGCGCGCAGGCCCAGGTGGCGGGCATGTCCCGTTTCCGCATGACCATCATCTCGGACCAGCGGCCCACCTCCAGCTCCTCCAACGTGCAGCTGCGCGCCACCTCGGACCCCTCCCTGCCCCAGGACCTCAAGGCGGCGGTGCTGCAGCCGGCGCTGTGCAACGGCACGGTGCTGCCGGCAGCCTCGCCGCTGCTCACGCTTGATCCTAAGAAGTGAGTTCGAATCGACTTTGGGCTAGGGTGGCCCTCCACTCGCGAGATCATACGCCCATGGCTTTGATTCCTGGAATACAAAGTGTTGATAAGGTGCGTGATAATGCGTGGCTTGATCACTTGTTGTGTGTGCGTGCCCCCTTCCCCCTGTGCAGGTTCCCGCTCAACGTGGCGTACGACAGCGACTCGCTGCAGTCCAGCCTCACGGACGCCGGCATCTACACACAGAACAAGGTGTCTACGGTGAGTCGGCCAGCAGCGGCAACGGCACAGCAGCGCATATGTTCTCAGCTGCCGTGATTTTGTTGTCGGGTCCCCCTGCCCAGGTGCTGCTTCCCGAACCACGGGCTCCTGGGTCCTCCGCACGCACTCTCTCACCTTGAGAGAAGAAAGAGCTTTCCGCTCGCCCTGCCGGGCATTGCAGTGCCGCTTGACGTGCTGATGCTCCTGCTGCTGTGCTCACACCACATGGACCACGTGCACGACACGCAGGACCCCATCCCCGCTCTGTTCCTCACCAGCTCCCTCGTGCTGGGCGGTGAGAACGGGCAGTACGCGCCCGTCACGCTGCGCGCCGAGTGCATCCTCTACGGCCCCGTCATCCAGGGCGCCGACGCCTACGTGCAGCGCAACGTGACGCTCAACATGGGCAAGCAGGCCAACATCCTGCAGCTGGCCGTGCGCGGCCGCCTGCTCATCTCGCACCTGGTGAGACGCCTCAACATTGGGCACGCTTTTGGGCCCTCAGTACTTGTATGTGGCGGGTGGTGTGGGGCCCTGCCTGCTCACCTCACAACTGGTGAGCGAACACCTGGTGCTGCCTTTGCGTGAGTGGCATGGCTTGGGGGTTGCTTGGCACACGGCGGTATGGTGTGGGGGGGCTGCTTTGCACACAAGGCTTGCTGTCCTGCCGCTGCACGGCGTGTGTTGCTGCAGGTGCTCAGCAGCCTGATCCTGCAGCCGCTCAGCACGCAGACCATCGACTCGTCAGGCAGCAGCTACTCGACGGCGCTGCCGCTCTGGAGCATCAACATGGTGTCCAGGTGCGCTTTCGCTGGTGCGACTCTGCCCCTCCATGCACAGCCACCTCTTCTGTGCCCTGCCGTGATTGGTGGCGGCCAGGAGCAGTCAGGGAGCGCAAACAAGCAAGCGACCTTCACGCGCAAGCATGCCTCGCTGACCCTAACCCAAACCCTAAATTCGTTCATGCGCATGCAGGACGAGCCCCCAGGTGTACATGGACCAGGTGACCATGACGCTGCCCCAGTCGGACTTTGCGGCCCTGCTGTCGGCGGCTCTGAGGGGCGCCAACTGGCAGGCGGGTGCAATCACCACCCGCCCGCTCATGCAGGTGAGGGCTTGGGCCAGGACTGGAGGGTTGAGGGAAGCTGTGTGTGAGCGCCTGGCGGTGGGGATATGCCACCCCACACCAACACCGACACCAATCAGCAGCATCATACTGCACGCGCTGCACGCGCCCCCTAGCGCCGCACCTGCCACTCCATGCCATTCGGTCGCACCCTCCTTGCTCCCATCCCCCCAATACCTATACCCACTCGCAGGGCAGCGGCACGTCCCAGCTGGCCACCGGCTTCACTCCTCAGTCTCTGACAAGCAGCTATCTGCATTCGTCGGTCCCCATTGTGTGCAGGGCATCGACACGTTCCAGCTGGCCACCGACTTCACCCCCAACGCCACCAGCCAGGTGCTCCTCTTTGCCTCCTACGAGGGCTGGGGCGTCTCCGCCACCAACCTGGCAATGGTCCCCACCTCCCCGCTGCCAGCCTCCTACGTCCTCCCGGACGTGCAAGCCGCGGTGCTGCCGCCGCCGCCGCCGCCGGCCGCGGCGCCGGGTGGTGGCGACTCGGGCGGCGGGTCGTCCGGGGTGGCGGTGGGGATTGGCGTGGGGGTGGGCGTGGGCGTGGCGGTGCTGGTGGCGGCGGCGCTGGCGCTGGTGCTGGTGCAGCAGAGGAAGAAGCGTGCCGCAGCGTGAGTGACCTTGCCCGTCCTGGTTAAGCCTCTGCTCTTGAGCCGATCCAGAGCTGTGTATACCGCTGCTCGTGCTCTCCGTGTTCTTCTCGTTTTTGTAGTGTGGGCGGTAGAGGTGGCTGTAGAGGAGGACGAGCACACCTGGTGACGCCTGCTGTACTGTGCTACCAACGAACGCAGGGAGGCGGCAAGGCTGGCGGCAGAGGAGGAGGAGGAGCGCCGGCGGCAGGAGGAGAAGGCGATTGCCGCGCAGCAGAGCGCCCGTGCTGGGCAGGTGAGCGAGATATCATCATCATCGTCATCATGGCATGGCGTTCACGACAGGTGTCATGATGCTGCAGCCGTCACAAAAGATTGTAAGGCAAGCGTCGCCAAGCAAAGTTCACGCCAACTCCCGTGCTGGGCAGGTGAGCATGACGCGCGCATGCGCGCTTACCTGCTGCTGCCGTCGCTGCTTCGCTGCCTGCGGCCGCTGCCGCTTCTGCATGCTTGCTGCTTCTGCTTGCTGCCGAGTTGTTTTTGCATTTGCTTTGGCGCCTCACTGGGCGTTTCATGTGTCCTGCAGCACAAAGACAGAGAAAGCCTTGATGATTCGGAAAGAGCGGGTCACGGTGGGTGCGTGTGTACCAATGATGGTGGCGTAGGGTCCCAACTCCCACGGAGGCACGGCAAGCAATCGGGGCAACGGCAGCACTGGCAACAACAGCGCGGCGGCGCTGGGGGCCTCGGGCAAGTCTGGAGGGCTGCAGGTGAGAGGGAGGGACTGATGACGTGTGTGGGTGTAGGCAGGGTGTAGGCAGGTCTGGAGGGCTGTGATTGGTGAGAGGGCTGCCACAGGCGGCACGGCGGTGCACACGCAATGCTCGCAGCTGCTCAGACTTTCTGCGGAGGTGGCGCCGAGGATGAACATATGTCGTCGTCTTCACACACTATTGGTTGATGCGGCCACACACACGCTACACAAGCTACACACACTATGCGGCGGCATCGTCTCGTTGCACTTCCGTGCAGGAGGTGGCCCAGCTCAACGTGGCGGCGCTGCACGCCGCCGTCAAGGCCCGCCAGAACGCGCACAACGGTGTGGCCAACGCAAACTCCAACGGCACCACGGGCGCTGGCGCCGCGGCGGTGGCTGCTGCGGCGGCGGCAGCGGCGGCGGGCAGCGGAGCCAACGGGCACGGCGCGGGCGTGGAGGGGGGCAGCGCACCCGCCAGCGGCATGCAGGTATGCGGTGTGCGGTGTGTGGGTGTGCTTCTGTTGCACCTCAGCGTGCACACCTGTGGGCGGGCAGTGGAGCTAACGGGCAGGGGGTGGGTGTGGAGGGGGGCAGCGCACCCGCCAGCGGCGTGCAGTGGGTGGCGCGTGGACGCTCTGCGCTGCATCACGGCAGCCACTGAGCAGGGTGGGGGACACCTGTGGGGAACGCCTGTGAGGAACGCAGCCAGCCAGCCAACCCACAATCGGAGCGCACAGTGCACAGATTCATCGTCGCCATCATGACTGCACGGCCTGCACGGCAGATGTCACGACGCTGCACAGCCGTCACAAAAGATCGCCAGGCAGGCGTTGCCAAGCAACCTGCACGTGGTGCCGAGTGCACGATGGGTGAGGGCAAGCCTCGGCCGCCGCTGGCGCGTGCTTTGCAGAAGCGGCAGGTGGGCGGTGGGCCAGAGCATCGCACCTGTCCTGAGCATGCGCCTTTTGCGATGCCCGAAAGCATCTGCCTGCCCTCACCTACCCACCTGCACTAGCCGCCAAGCCCACTGTGCGCACGCTGCCAGGCCTGGCTCATGGCCCAAGCAGGTGAATACCCACCTGCACTGGCTTGGGCAGTGCGCCGCTGCCACCAAACTGCTCCCAACTCACCCACCCACCCACCTGCACTGGCTTGGGCAGCGCGCCGCTGCCACCAAACTGCTCCCAACTCACCCACCCACCTGCACTGGCTTGGGCAGCGCGCCACTGCCACCAAACTGCTGCACCATGCTCATGACCACCTTGCCGCCGAACGAGTGGCCGATGAGCATGGTGGGAAAGAGCTTGAGCTGACGCAGCAGGCCCAGCACATCAGCAGACGCCGACGCAACACTGCACGCAGGTGTCACGGGTGGCAGGCGCATGTGCACATAGGGCTGTGCATATGAGCATGGCACGCATCATGATTGCTGCTGCCTGCCTGGCCTGGCCACGCCACAGCGAGGATGCGCCGGCGCAGGCCTGCTCCTGCCCCCGGTGTGCTGACGGCCGGCACGCTTCCGCGGCGGTTCATGCTGCCGACGACCCATGGCCCGCCCACCCACACCGCACGCCCGCCACCATCCTCCGCCAGCATGCCATGCACCAAGCCTCTCACTTGTGCGGCCCCGAGCCTGACGGGGTGAGCTGCGCGCTGTCGCCGTGGCACCTCAGGTCCACCATGAGCACCTGCCAGGACGGGAACCTCTGCGCACACGGGGGTGCACCATGGCACACGCTGTGTTTCCCTGCACCTGTATGCCGTGGCCCCATTGCCAGTGCACAGCAAACGGCGCACCTCGACCAGCATGCGCGCGAAGCGCTGTAAGTTGCGCTTGCTTCCAAGGATCCCATGCACCAGCACAGCCGTGGGTGGAGCCTGGCCAGGCGCTGACACTGTCCACTTGGCCAGCGCGCCCTGCAGCAGCTCGTGCGCCTGCGGGTGTGTGGCACTTTGTGCGCGACTCAACGCCCACACGAGCTCGTCGAGCACGCTCGAGCAGCTGCTGCTGCTGTTGCGGCGCGCACCAAGGGCACGACCACATTGCCGCCTCGCACGCGGAGCCTGCTCCTCTGCTCGCCGTGCTGCTGCTGCTGCTCGGTGATGGGAGCGAGGATGGTCGCCCGGCACCGCAGCGCAGGAGCCCGTTGCAGCTGGCAGCGGCAGCATCGCAGCGCGGTCCACGCGTTGCTGCTGCTGCGGCTCGCGAGCGCCTGCTGCTGCTGCTGCTGGTGCCGGCCGAGTGCGCGCATAATTATGGAGCCGTGGAGCGTGAACACTGAGCAATAGAAGCAATGGCGTAGCGGCGTAGCGCTGCAGCTGCTTACGGACGCCCTGGCCAGTGTGCGTCTGCCGTGGACATACGCGCGCGGGGGCACACCGTTGTGCATGCGATGCCGTGGCGTTCGTGCACGTACTGCGCGGTGATCCTACAGCTCTCTCGTGGCAGCATGTATCAACGACGCCTATCCAGGAGCGTGCGAACTGGTCCAGCGCGGCAAGCCATGCGGCTGTACGGCGGGACGGGCGCATCGCCCACACCACACCAGCTGCCCCCCACAGTTGCCCTGAGGAAAGCGCGGCCCACCCTGCCGCTAATGGCCGCAGCTGCTGCGTTCCTCCTCAACGGCGATCGTGTTTACCTGCCGGTGCGCTGGCATCTGGTACTTCAGAGCTCGCTCAGACGCAAACACTCGACACGCACGGCGCATCAGCATAGCATACTGCGCGCTTCAGCTCTCCTCGCCTCCATTCGCGCGCCTTACCGTCGGGAAAAGCCCAACGCAGGGAGCGCGCAGGCTGTGGAGCAAGCAGAATCGGAGCATCGACTGCAGGTGAGTGCCTGCAAGCGTGGGCGACTCGTGCGCAGAACCTCGTGCGCAGAACCTGGGCGCCAACCCGCCCGCCCCACCCGACACTTCGCAGATTTCCATCGCGTTCGCTGGCCAGGACCCCATGGCTTCGACTTGGACCGCCGAGGAGCTCTACGGGTAAGCTCTTCTATTAGCTACAGCCACCACACAGGCGTGCAGGCGATGCTGACGCGCTTTGTGCGCTCGCAGGTACGAGCCGGTCCTCGCGGTGGCCTTCGTCGGCGCGGTCGTCTTCATCCTGCTTGCCGCGCTCATGCTATTCTCCAACATCAGGTTCCCCGGCAACGGCTTCATGCACGTCCTCGTGTTTGCGGCCATCGGAGGTGCGCCAAGCCCAGGGTTGCCTGCCCTTCTCCCTCAGCCCGACACCGGACCTCTCCTCCACTGCTGCTGCCAATGCTGCTGCTCGCCCGCAGAGGTCATTGGCTTCGCCCTGCGCATCATCTCCATCCGGCACACGACCATGATGACCTACATCGCGACTACGCTCTTCCTGCTGCTCATGCCAAACTTCATCGCACTCGTCAACTACATGGCCTGCGGGCGCCTCATGGCCTTTTCAAACCTCAACGTGGGCTGCCTGCGGCCAGGATGGCTGGCCAAGATCTTCTTCGTCTCGGACCTGCTTTCCTTTGCCGTGCAGGTGATCGGCGTGGCAGCTGGGGCAGCGACAGAAAGGGCGATGGGTGGGGTGCACCAGGCTGTGGGGGAAGCACCACCGCATGCCCGTTCGTGCGACGCCTGTGCATGTGTACGCAGGGTATGGGCGGCGGCATGCTGGCCAAGACGGACGACCAACGCTCACAGGACCTTGGCAAGCTCATCATCATCATTGGTGAGCGCCTGATTGTATGCGGCTGCAGCCGAGTGATCATGTGCTGCCGCTGGCGCGTTTCTGGCACCTCAAAGTGTTTCGATCAGATGCTCAGTATGGCCCAGCTCATTGTGACTCCTCCTCACGCTGCCCTACTCCCAACTGCCATGCCTGCAGGTCTGGCCCTGCAGTCGCTCGCTCTCTTCCTCTTCCTGTGGGTCACCATCACCATCCACGTCAAGCCCAAATACAAGCTCACAGGCTTGCCGGATGCTGAGCTCATGTTCAAGGGGCTCTACATGACCACGGCGCTGCTCTTCGTTCGCTCCATCTACAGGTGTGCGGATGTGGAGCACTCGAGCTCTGGCGCGGTGCTGGTCACCATGAAGCTCGGCGCCCTGCGTGCCATCACTTATGCCGAACGCGCACCATAACCATGCATGCAGGCTGGCGGAGTACGCGGCCGGCCGTGACGCGTACCTCAAGACCCACGAATGGTGAGCACTGAGCATCACGCAGCACACGGGTCGTACGCCCACCACGGTGACCGCCACCAGACACTTGCTCTTTGGCCTCATCGGCAATCCACACAGCATGCGTTGCTGGGTCCGTTTTGCTGCCGCCTTGCAGGACGTTCTACGTGTTTGACTCGATTGCCATCGCCATCGCCTTTGTGGTCTACGCCCTACCGCCAGTGCACTACGGCCGCTGCCTCAACGCGCTCAGGGAGCAGCTGCAGGCGCTCCCGCTCACCACAGTTGCCTCAGGCTACGCCCGCAACGGCACTGGCAGCACGAATGCATCCAGCAGCCCCACCGCCAGGGCCAGCCCCTACGTGCTTGGGACTTTTGAGCTCAGCAAGGCTGGGAGGGGCGCACCGGTGCCGCCCGTTGCCTCGTGATCCCTGGCACGCTGCAGTAGAATGGATGCATATGGATCCATTACAGGCCAGCCGCTGTCAAGCGCGTGTCGGCGGGGCTTGATGTCACTCTGACTGCACGTGCTGCCACTGGACTGCATGGAAATCCTTGGGGCTTGGAGCTTGTACAGCAGAGCAGGGCTTTGTCGTCTTTCCCAGGGGCGACGGGCGGGCCACTTGCACATATCGGCGGGGGTTTGTCAAGTCATGCAAGCCATGCAGTCGTGGCAGAGTGCATGATGATTGTAAATAGTTGAACAGTGTCAATAATCGTGCCCGTCCATCACTTCAGACTTCAAACGTCCAGTTCTGCATCGCAGGCCGCAGCGGCACCTGCCAGGCACACAGGGTGGACGGCACACGCGCAGCTTGCTAAGGAACCAGGGAATATGTACACATATGAACAAGGCCAACAAACCATCAGAAGCGTGCACAAGACAATCAAGCCTGGGGCGCCCCCTGGCTCCACGCCTGCAGCTGGGGCGGTGGAACCGTCACGGTGCTTGCCTGCAGCTGCGAGCGCGCCGCCTCCCCGCCCTTTGCAGGCTCAGGCTGGCTGATGGGCAGCGCCGTCTGGAAGGCCTCCCCGATGGCGTTGAGGCAGCGGCCGTAGTGCAGCGCCGGCAGGGCAAAGACCACAAAGGCGGACGCCATGGCCAGTGAGTCAAACACGTAAAAGGGCCTGCGCAGGTTGGATACATATGGGGCAACTTGGAAGTGTGTGTGGGAGGTGTTGGCGCATGTTTCAGTTGCAAACTGGCACCCCACCACGGCAGCAGGAACGTTAACTACAAGCCTTGCGCATGAGTTGCCTGAACCAGGCGCTCACCACTCGTGCTCGTTGATGTACGTGTCGCGGTTCATGGAGTACGCCACCAGCCTGCGCACGTGAAGCCATCGTGCGGTGCGCGTCAGAACCCAGCGCAACGTATAGCAGTCACAGCGACGTGCAGCCGGCCGTGTATTAATGCACACCACGGCACACCAGACCGCGCACCTGTAGATGGACCTGATGAAGAGCAGCGCTGTGGTGATGTAGAGCCCCTTGAACATGAGCCCAGCGTCAGGGAGGCCCTTGAGCTTGAACTGGGGCCTGACGTGGATGGTGATGGTGACCCACAGGAAGAGGCAGAGCGCCACGGACTGCAGCGCGAGACCTGCGGGGGCGGAGTGAGTAAGTGTGCATGGCACGCGGTGCCTTGGTTGCTGTGCTGTGGTGGTGAGCCATGGTGGTTGTGGGTGTGTGTCGCACTTGAGGTAACACTTGAGGTAAATGAGACACACATCAGCGCACCTGCGATGACGATGTGCCTGCCGAGTTGCTGGGTGTGCTCCTTCTCGCTCGTCAGCATGCCGCCACCAATGCCCTGCAAGCGTCACATGCAACATGCCGTCAAGAACATGCCGTCAGCATGCCAGAGCTGGTGGTGCGTCAAGGCGGCGATAACACGGCAAGACAGCAGCACGCCTCCTCACCTGGATGCCAAAAGAGAAGAGATCAGAGATGAAGAACACCTTGGCCAGCCACCCTGGCCTCAGGCATCCCACGTTCATCTCGGAGAAGCCCATCAGGCGTCCGCAGGCAATGTAGTTGACCAGCGCGATGAAGTTTGGCATGAGGAGGAGGAAGAGCACAGTGATGATGTAGGTGAGCATGGTGCAGTAGTACATGGTCACGATGCGCACGGCGAACCCAGCCACCTCTGCACATGGCATGGCAGGCGGGAGCAGGTAGGTGTTGGAGTGAGCCCCCGCGTGCTGCAGCTGGGCATGCTGCTGCCGATCAAGTCAGAGCGCTGTGGTGTGGTGTGCACACACCTCAGCCTTTGTGGCTCGGTGACTGCATGCTCTGGCCTGGGCTGGTGCCTAATCTTTCCTCGCTGCTGATCCGCGCTGCCTTGGTACCGCGGCTGGGCCGCCCCGTTTGCAAGCGCGCACACACACACACCTCCCAGAGCTGCGAACACCAGCACCATCATGAATCGGTTGCCGGGGAACTTGAGGTTGGACGCAAAGAGCACGGCGGCCAGCATGGCGAACACCACGATGGCGCCGATGGCCGCGCCCAAGCTCGGCGCGTACCTGTGGCGTGCAGGGCAGACGACAGGATGGCAGGTCAGGGGCTTGCACTTAACAGGTGCCCATAGCTGCGCGCCATTGGTGCTGTGGCTCACCCGTAGATGGCCTCGGTGTTCCAGGTCATTTTTTTTGGTTCTGCAAGTGCGGGTGGCAGCAGGAATGGGTGAGAGAGGACCGAAGCGTGGGCCTCGGCTTCGTCCAGGCGCGCAAGCTGACGACTGCGTGTAGTTTGAACTCGCTTGCCTTTGCTGCTGGGTGCTCGCTCCTCGCAGCCGCTCGCGTTGTTGTCTTTTGTCTTTGCCGGGGCCGCGGGCCGCGGTCACTGCGCACGTCGAGCTCCTGAGCTTGCGCGCGCGCTTCGTCGATTTGAAGGCTGTTCGAGTTGCTGTTGTGTACAGCCTGCGTCGGATCTGGTCAATGAATGCGCAGTCGCAGGGGAGAAGAAGGGCCGGCCGTTCTCCCGCCCATACCCCGCGGCCCGCCGGCTGCAGCTGCAGCGCACCGTCAACAGTCAGGGTGATGACAGCGGGAAAGCGTGCAGGAACTCGCACATTTGCCGTTGCGGAGCTCGGGGTGAATCTGCAGCTAGCCTGCTGAGTGTGAGTCTGCACTGCACTGTGCTTCACCGCGTGTGCATAGCGGCGTGTTGCCCCTAAGTCGGGCTGTGGAGTGGTGCATTTGCCCCAAGGCTCAACTGACGCAGCTGCTCAGCACGGTTGCAGCCCTACAAGACCAGCAGCTTGCACTGCTGCCACGAGACCAAGAACAAGAGGACACCAGAAGCCACCAGAGCACCCCGACAAGCTGAAGGTGAGTTCGATGCAAGGTTTATGGCAGTACGTTAAGCCTGTGGTGGCAGGTCCACGGCGTGTGCCTCTCCCACCAACAATTAAGATCTCCCATACAGGAGTACGGCCTTGGCCGCGAATCCCCAGGTGGTTGAATTTGCTCGCCAGCGCATTTCAGTCCTGGCGGGGCCAAAAGAATACCGAATTCAGCCAACCATAGTCCAGCTACACTAGATAGAGCCCGGTCGTCATGCTCGTCACTTGGTGGGCCACGGCGCGACCTGCTGCAGGCAGCGAGCACACGAGCGCAAGGACAGAGATCCAGGTGAGGGCTCCGCGGAGGCGTGGCGTGAGCACTTCAACGGCTGCAGAGCTCCCCACTGGCCCACCTGCCTAAGCAGTCATCCCGCCTGGCACCGCCACGGCTGTGGTCTTGCTCGCCTGGTTGGGTGCGGAGGAGGGCCTGCTGTTGGTGTTGACGACGCTGTCTAGGCTGGTGATGGGCAACGCCGTCTTGAGGGCCTCCGCGATGGCGTCCAGGCAGCGGCTGAAGTGCATGGACGGGATGGCGTAGACGATGAAGGCGATGGCGATGGCGATCGAGTCAAACACGTAGAGGGGCCTGCAGGTTGGAGCGGGTTGGAGGATGAGGTTTGCTGTTTAGGGAAGGGACACACATACGGAGGAGCCGTGCGTTCACGGCAGCTGCAAGAGAGCCGCACATATGCGGCTCGTCATGATGATGCCATCGCTCACCACTCGTGCGTGACCAGGTAGCTGTCCCTGCCCCCGGCGTACTCGACCAGCCTGCGGTGGACCAAGGCGACACGCGCGCACACAGCAACTGTTGCACGGCCTCTGCTGATGCTGCCCCACCACTCCACAAGCAGCTGGAGCCTGACGCTTGCTGGCCCATGCCTGAGCGCACAAGCGCAGTGGTCAGCAGCAAACACCTCGCCAGTCGGCGCACCTGAAGATGGACCTGATGAAGAGCAGCGCTGTGGTGATGTAGAGCCCCTTGAACATGAGCTCGGCGTCAGCGAGGCCCTTGAGCTTGTACTGGGGCTTCCTGTGGATGGTGATGGTGACCCAGAGGAAGAGGAAGAGGGCGAGCGACTGCAGCGCCAGACCTGCGCAGCGGTGACGGTGAGGGGGCGTGCGCGTGTGGGGTGAGCAGGCGTGTGTGTCGAGTTTCACGTCTGGTGCGGCCATCTGGCAAGCAGACGAGATGCGCATAGGTAATCACCACCACGCACACAACCCTGGGCCACCCCCAGCTCCCCCCGCCACCCCCTCGGACTGCTGTGTGCTGCCCTGTTGTTGCAGCCACGTCCTGGCTGCACTAGCGCATGCATACTGTCAAGGCAAGTGCACAACCCCCCCCCTCCCGCACTCACCAATCATGATGATGGTCTTGCCCAGGTCCTGCGAGCTCTTGTTGTCGCTCGTCAGCAGGCCACCGCCCATGCCCTGCACGCGCGCGGCGTGCGATCGGCACAAGCTTGTTGGGGCACCAGGCACTTGTAGTCTGCAGGCCTCCGTGTGCCACACCCGAGCATCTGAGACCCACAATTGTGCGGGCGCAAGAGGAATCCATCGTGAGGCTGCACAGCGTATGATGCACTCACCTGGATGCCAAAGGAGAGCAGGTCCGAGATGAAGAACACCTTTGCGATCCATCCGGGGCGCAGGCACCCCACGTTCATCTCGGAGAAGGCCATGAGGCGTCCGCAGGCAATGTAGTTGACCAGCGCGATGAAGTTGGGCATGAGCAGCAGGAAGAGCACCGTGATGATGTAGATGAGGAGGCTGATGTGGTAGATCGACACGATGCGCACGGCAAAGCCGATGACCTCTGCGTGTGTGTGGGGGCGCATGACGTGTGGCAGGACGTGAGCAAGCAAGCTGGGAGTTGCTTGATGTGGCAAACTGTCCCGCTCCACCGCTGAAGGCGCACCTCCGACGGCGGCAAAGACAAGCACCCAGAGGAACTTGTGTTTTGGGAACCTGATGTTGGAGACCGCGAGCACAATGGAGAGAATAACAAAGACCACCGTTGCCGCGATGGCCACGCCAAGGCTCGGCATGTACCTGCGTAGGGAGAAGAAGGAGAGTCAAGATGAGCGGGACCACGGCGCACGGCAAAGAGGTGCGGCTGCAGAGGGGAAGCGCGAGCGTGCAGACGCCAGGCGATTGAGCGCTCACCCATAGTAGTTCTCCACGGTCCGGTCACCCGCCATGGTGGTGGAGCGCGCTGGCTTCCTGCGATGCGAAGAGGTAAATTAGCAATCGCGAACGGTCAGCTTCTTGGCGAGCGAGCCGCGCAGGAAAGAGCCCCTGCAGGGCCAACCGGGAGCGCCCCAGCATCACGCACGCACTGGTGCTGCTGCCAATGGGCGTGAGGCTGCGAAGCTCGATCCCCAACGGTTCGGCGCAAGCGGTAGTGTCGAATGCGTGCGCGGCTGCTGGAGCTGCAGGAAGCGCCGCTGGTGATGCTGCTACTGTGTGTGTGTGTATGTGTCTCGCCTCTTCTGTTTGTGGCGGCGTATTTGTGTGGCTGTGGCCAGGAGCCGCCCAGCAGTTGCGCGCCAGGCAGATGATGAATCCCCGTGCAGGTTGAGTGGAGCTGCAGCTCCGAATGATCAGCAAACGCCAATAGGATGCGCTGGACCGCAGCAGGACCGCAGCAGGAATTCCTCCTCAGTGCCGCACACAGCGTTCACGCTCTCAAACGCCGCGCCGCGCTTGCACATGGACGCGTCCTGCTAAAGCACGGCCCCGCCAACACTGGCTGCAGAGAGCCTCGCCACCTCTGCCTTGAGCCGTTTGTACTCGTCGGCCAGCCAGAACACGTTTTGGCTCTCCGCCCGCAGCTGCTGCACCTCGCGCCGCAGCCGCACCACCTCCGCCTCCAGATCTGTTGACGGTGGCGCCGCCGCCCCTGGGTCTTTGCTGCCTGACGCTGGCCTGCACTCCGCGCCCCCGACGCTGGTGGTCGCGTGGGCGGCGGCACTGCCGCCTCCTGCAGGTGCAGTGGCCATGGCGAGGCTGCCGCTGCTGTGCGGCCGGAGCGCGCCAGGTTTGGAACAGCGGTCGGCTGATGCGGCGTAGGGTAGGCTGCTGCTGCTGCTAGGAGTGAGGGCGCCTGCTGGTGCTTGTGATGACGGTGGTGGTGCAGAGGCAGCCCCGTGCGTGCTGCTGCTGCTGGGCCCTTGTGAGCTGGTGGGTCGTTGCGTGCTGCCGCTGCTGGGCCCTTGCGCGCTGGGGGGCCTTGCGGAGCCAGGCCGGCTGTTGCCAGACTTGCTTGCTTCCAGCTCCCTGATGAGCACCTGTGTGTGGGACAGGGAAAAGCCTGCCCGTACTCTCATTGCCGATTGCAGGGACCTGTGCCAACAGCCCACCACTGCTACGCAGCACCTCACCACACCTTGGAACCGTGAAGCTGAACTGCTGGAAACTGTGCACCCCGCAGCACGCCAGGTGCAAAGCAAAGTGCAATCTCAGAGCTGCGTCCTCACCTCGGCCAGGCGCACCAGCTGCCGGATGATTTCGTGCGGTGTGGCGTCGCGCAGCACCTCTGCTGCCAGCGCCGCGCCAGAGGCTGACGGGAGCGCGGCCTGGGGACAGAAAGAGGAGCAGCAGGGAGGGGACAGCGGTAGCAGCAGTACTCCACGGCAGCGGTAGAGGCAGCAGCAGCGATGCCGACAGCAAGGCACAATCATATGGCAGCAGCAGCAACGTCAGCACCAGCAGGAGCCCTACGCCCCCCTCACCTGCACCACGTCGCTGGCAGCCAGCTCCTGCACCTGCAGCTGCTCCGTGCCGCTCATCACGCTGGCCGTGGTGCGCAGTCGGTTGGCAAAGGAGCCGCGCGCCCGGCTGCCCGCCACCACACCTGGGGCCTGCGGCAGATGGTGGCACGTGACGGCATGAGGACATGAGGCACAAGCAGGGCACTGGCTAGCCACTCGCATCATGACACCAGCTGCACGACTGCAGCTGCTGCAGCCACCATGCATGCTGCACCTCATCTGAGGCTTTGGCTAGCCGCTGGCATCAAGCCGACAGCAGCACGACAGCAGATGCTGCAGCCACCATGCGTGCTGCACGTCACCTGAGGCTTTGGCTAGCCACTCGCATCATGACACCAGCTGCACGACAGCAGCTGCTACAGCCACCATGTGTGCTGCACCTCACCTGAGGCTTTGGCTAGCCGCTGGCATTCAGCCCTGCTACACGAGCTGCAACAGCCCCTACACAAAGACCCAGCAAAGGCACCTCACCTGCCCCGCTGCCGCCAGCCCCTCTGTCAGCACGTGGCGGGCCAGGTACTCGAGCAGCAAGGGGTGGTCGTTCAGCACGGGGTCAGCGCACAGCTGCTGCTCCTTGACACCGTGCGACGTCCCTGGCCTCGCGCTGCCCCCTCCCCCTCCTCCTCCTAGACCTCCTAACGCAGTGCCTGGCCGCCCGCCCGCCGCCGTCCCAGGCCTCCCGCCACCGCCCAACGCAGTGCCCGGCCTGCCGCTGCCTGACGCTGACATCATCGTCCCAAGGCCACCGTTTCCCGCGCTGGCTGTCCCTGGCCTCCCCCCCGCCCCCACTCCTGTTGACGCTGCTCTCGCCCCCCCTGCTAGCCCTCCTCTTGCTGCTGCATCTGATACTGATGCTGAGGGCACCGCTGACTGACCGCCGCCGCTGCTTCCCTGCACCTCCGGGGCCTCCCCTCCCCCTTGCCCAGGTCCAGCCTCCGCATGGCCGCCTAAACCTCCACCAGAGTCCAGCACCAAGATGTCTGCCTGCCCTCTCCCCCCTGCCCGCCCGTCCTCCCCTCTCCCCTGCCACGGTTGCTGCTGCAGTCGGTGTCCCCCACTCCCCTCTGCTGGACCATGCTCATTTCCCCACGGAGCCCCCGCCCCGCCGCTCGTGCCAGCGGCCTCACCCGCACCTCCCTCCCACACACCCTGCTCCCCCTGCAATGCTGCCGCCGGCCAGCTGCCGCCGCCACCATGGCCATCAGCACCACCATCAGCACCCCCCCCAGCGTCCAGGAGGGCATCCTCCCCAGGGAACAGCTGCTGCCAGGCCTGTTGCCTGTCCAGGTCCGTGAGCCGCTCCCCGTCCAAGGTGTCCAGGGCCGGCAGGTGGTGCAGCAGCAGCGCCTTGCAGTGCGGCACGGCGCACAGGGGGTTGGCGGAGAGGTCCAGGTCTGAGAGGTGAGGGAGGCACGCCAGCACCTGCGGGTGGAGGGTTTGGGGTGCAGCAGTGCAGCGGTGCTAGCCAGCGGTGGAGGCGGTGCAGGAATGGAAGGTGAGGGAAGCACGGCTACGCGTGGTGCAGACTGAGTATGGGTCCTGTACACGGAATGTGAACGTGCATCTCCGGAGCACCTATTGGTCTCGTAACAGAGACGCAGGGGCTGCTGTCTGTCCTGCTTGTGTGCAGCCCATGGTCACTAGTGCTCGACCGCGCATCGACAAACGCCCACTGCACGCAGTCCCTGCCCAGTGCTGAGCCAGCCCTGTGCTCTCAGTGGCACCACGGCCCCCTGGACAACACGCTATTGCCAGCACGCTGCAGCGGCCTCCATGTGTGGGCACACACGGCTGCGTGAGAGCGTCGCGTCCGTGACCCCGCCCCACCTGCGCGGTGGCGTCCAGGGATGCGATCGCGTTCTTGACGCAGCTCACTGTGCGCAGCTGCGTCAGCCCCGCCAGCGGCTGCAGGTCCCGCAGCAGGTTGCAGCCTGCGTGGAGCTGCTGCAGCGCCCCGCACCCCTCCAGACCCTGCAGGCTGCCCAGCTGGTTGCTGTTCACGTTGAGCGTCACCAGGCTCGCCGCAAGGTGGTGAAAGCCCTCCAGCGTGGTGAGCCTGTTGTGCGAGAGGGACAGTCCCTCCAAGTTGGGCAGGTGCGGAGCGAAGGGCGCGAAGGAGCTGAGCCCCTGTGAGCGCAGCGACAGCTGGCGCACGTCCTCCGCCGACTGCTCCCCCGCCAGCTCCACCACGTCCTGCAGCGAGAGGAGCTCCTGCACCGCTTGGGCGGTCTGCGCCGGCTGCTTCTGGTGCGCCTTGGCGAGCAGGGCGCTCTGCATCGGGTGCGTGCTGCCATTGGAGACAGCAGCACGCGCATCGCGGGGCGCCATCGCAAACGTTGTGTGCGCTGCTTTGGTGGGGTGGCCCACACAGATCGCACGTGTCGTGCGGCATGCCGTACTGGTCACTCAGATTGACCAGCAGCACCACACGGCAACACCACCGCCACCAGCTCCGGCGGCACGCGCCTTGGCCTTCCACATACGCCTTGGCCTTCCACATATGTGCAGCTCACCACACACCAAGGCTCCTAGCGCTTGTTGGCGCTCATCATCGCGCGAATGAGTTGCATGGTGATGTACAAGTCAAGCACTACTAGCATGGCAAGTGTCAAGCTGAGGCCTCGACGGCGGGCGCTGCCGCTGGTGCCGCGCTGCTGCCTGCCGCCGCCTCCTTGCCGTGGGCGTTGGAGCGCGCCAGCGCCTCGTCAAACCCGGCTGCCTTGCCAAGCACCACCTCCAGGCGCGGCTTCTGCACACACGCATGCACAAGGCAGGGCAAGACAGGGTCGTGTGTGCATCAGCCTGTAGCAAAAGGCTCAAAGCCTGTCGTGGGTGCAGCGGGGCGGCCGCCAACAACACACAGAATGATGCCCACAGCAGCTGCACGCTGTCATGCTGCCGTACACTGCGCCTGCTGTCCATGCGAGCAGCCCCAGCACCCCGCGCACACCTGCCCCTGGCGCGTCTTGCTCTCGTCTTGGAAGCGCAGCAGGCTGGTCTTGAGGTCTGCGGGCGACGCACACAAGGAGCAGAAGCACCGCACGCCTTGAGCACGCACCACACGAAAAAGCAGCAGGCATCGCACGGAAGGAGCCAGGGAACGAGGGCAGGAGCAGGCTCGGCTGCAGCACCCGTGAATGCCGGGGCTGCTCTGCTGCTGCTGTTGCCCCAGGCTGACTGCGACTCTCGACCTGTGCTGCTGCTGCTGCTAACGGTGACGGTGACAACAGGCGCTCTCACTCTTCTCCACCGCCAGTCCGTCCTTCTTGAGTAGCTCCACCACCGACACGAGCGTGGAGACGGCTAACCCCAGCGCCGACAGGTGGATCTCTCCATGCTCCGCCAGGAGCCGCTGCGCGCACAAATCACGCCGCCGTTTGTTGGCTCACGTGCGGCATGCGACGTCTGGGTGCGGCTGACGGCGGAGGGAGTGTGGCGCTGCGCGGCTGCGGCAGAGAACGTCATGTAGCTTACCTTGCCGAGGCCCACGTAGAAGAACAAGGACTGCTTGTTCGACACTTGGATCCTGCGTGCGCACGGCAGGAACCACTCTCGTGGGCTGCAGTGGGAGCAGGCAAGGCCATGGCTTGCTCAACACATTGGCACCATCGCATGCCACATGTGCTACTAGCTCTGCAGCGTCTTCCCGCGCGTCCAGGTGCAAAGTGCGATCTGCGATCTTTGGCCGCCGAGACGCGCGAGGAGCCCTTCGCGTGGGGAGCGCCTGTGCGGTGCCACCTGCTTCCTAATCTAAACGTGATGCCCGAATGCGGAGCTCCGCGTGCGACGTCCGCTCCGCGCACCTCCCCGGGTGCCTCGCTTCCGTCGACGTCGTGGCTACAGCATCCGTGGTGGCTGCCATTGTCGAGTTTGCTAGCTGTGTGTGGCTGTTCTGAGGGCCGATTTGTCGTGCGCGCCCCGAGAGTGATTTGCATGGATTCCAGGGAACGCAGAAGGTGCAGCATTCAGCAGTGATTCGTGCTGCATTAGCGCCATCTGGACAGGAGGAGAGAGGTGAGGGCGTCTTTGGCGTGTGGCACCCAGGCGACCGCGATCTGTTCCCGCCTGCGGCTCACTCCCTGCAGCATGGCAACGTCGTGTTGATGCAGGGATGGAGCATCATGAGGTCCTGGAGCGAGCTCATGGACTCCAGGACGGCGGCGCTGGGCTGGAGATCGCCGAGCAACGGGCGCAGGAGCAGGGCCCAACAGACGCAGCAGAACCAGAAGCAGACGAGCAGCGAGCGGCCATGGACAATTTCAACAGGCTGGCAAGCGATGTGATGGCCTCAACGCTGGCGGCAGTGCAGCACGGCCATCATCGCGCCGCGGCCATGATCATCACCGACAGCGGGGACACCACATCTGGGTCACGCAAGGCCTTCTGGGGCGGCCCACGCGCAGAGGCGGTGCCTGAGGGGCTGCGGGAGCTGATCAACACGCTCGTACTTGGTGTGCTGAAGGGCGACGTGTTTGTGCAGCGGCAGTTGTGGCGCTGGCTGCACGGTTTGCGGGAGGCGGCCCTGCAACCCAGCCAGCAGGCCAGGGTGGTGGCTGACCTGCAGAGGCAAGCAGCAGCGCAGACCACGCTTGAAATGCCCGAGGTCCTGGACTGGCTGAGGCTCAGAGGCGCGCTGGGGCCGGGTGTGCTGGGCATCCTGCTTCAGAGCGGCAGTTGGCACCCGCACGAGCGACGCTTGCTGGCAAACGAGCTTGGCTTGTGTGTACAGCCTCTAGATGGCCTCAACCGACCCGCCTTCCCATGCGAGGGCACGCCGCCATCTCGGCCCGTGTAGCAGCAGCACCAACAGCACCACCAGTCGTGGCGTCATCTGACCGCCACGCGGCCTCACAGCATGTGAGGGGGGTTGAAGTTGTGTGCGGGCTGTGGCTGGCCTCTCAGTACCATTGACAGCGATGCATGCCTGTGGCCTGTCTTACCACAAGTCCTTGCCGGTTTCCAGGGATTGTGTGCTTGATGCTTTGGCTTCGGCTTTGGCGCTGCGGTTGGACACTTGCTGCGAGATTAGCACACAAGGCGCGGACCGCAGGCCCTGGTGCTCCGTGTATTTGTACAAGTGTTGTCCTGCTGCTGGCGCGGCCTGCTGGCGCTATGGACAGGCCTGGCGCCCAACATGCTGCAGGTGCTGCCGTCCGCGGCGCTGTCTTATCACAGTGCCAAGACGCTGTTAGGCGTCAGAGTGTAGGGTGGGACAGGACGACTGGCAGTCAGTTAGTATGATGGGCATTGAGGGCTGCCTTGTTGGTGCCGTGGAGCTGTTGTTGCCGCGCGGGTGTAATCGCCCGCCGCGTGTCGTGATCTGATGTGCCTCATTGAGCAGCAACACCCAGCAGCAGCAACAGCAGCCAGTGTTACCATCAGATTCAAGGTGCTGCAGCCAATGTGCCAATGGTGCAGCCATCTCGCGGCGAGGCGCATGCCGGTCGACCGCATGATCCCAGGTCCGCACACACAGACACCACCAGAACAGAGAGAGCAGCACATCATGGCAGACGCACCGCAGCAGCAGCCGGACTGGATCTGCTGCCTGCCGCTCGATCTGCTGCAAAAGTGCCTGGGCCATCTTGACGGCGCTCCCAGCAAGCGCGCGGCGTTCGGCGCCTGCAAGCGGCTCGCCAGGGCGGTGCTGCGCAACTCAATGCAGCAGGAGCGGCCCGGACGGCTGCGACTGCGCGTGGAGCGAGAGGAGGCCTTCGCGCCCAGCGCCAAGCTGCTCCAGGCACTCGTGGGCGACGTGCTGCAGCACCAGAGCCTCAAAGGCATGACACTTGAGCTGTGCGGCACTGGCTGGCAGCCCCCAGGGCGCTGCCTGGATGAGCTGCGGGCGGCAGGCGTCGTGCTGCCATGCGTCACGCGCCTGGAGCTGCAGGTAAGGCCTGCGCTGGGTGTTTGACACAATGCACAACGGCATGGTTGAAGTGACACCTCACCTGCTTGCTCCTGCTGTCATGCACGCAGCACCTGTCGCTGGACGCACTCGTCCCCACCACCATCGACACGCTGCTCCCCAACCTTCGGCACGTGCGCATCAGCTACTGCCGGCTCACAGCCGCAGCAGCAACCGCAGCGGTTAACACACAGTGTGCCGGTCTGCAGCGCATCCTGCTACTACGCATCGACGGCGACCCCGCCCACCGCACCATCCAGCTGCTGCAACTAGCAGGACTGCCCAGCCTCTCCTGCATCAGCCTGCAGGACAGCTCGTGCCCAACACTGGTACTCAACGCCCTGACCCGCCTGACAGCGCTGCATCTGGACAGCTCCTACCGGCAAGTGCTACCAGGCACGCAGACCCCCACACCTGACTGGAAGGCCACGCTGCAGCACGTGGCGCACTGCACAGCGCTGCGGTCCCTCAACATCCCCTGCTCTACCAGCGAGGAGCTGAGCTTGGCGGCACCAGCGCTGCAGCAGTTGCAGCGGCTGCACCTCAACCATGGCGTCAGTGCCTGGGGGATGGATGGGGACGCCATGGTGGAGCAGCTGCTGGCCCTGCCTCAGTTGACCAGCCTGCAGTGGGAGGGCACAAACCGACACACTTTCCAGCGCTCCCACGCCAGCAGCCTGTGCAGCTGGAAGGAGCTCGCGCTGGGTCGGGCCAGCGTGCAGCAGCTGGCCCGCCTGCCACTGCACTCCCTCACCTCCCCCGTCACGCTGTCAGGCATCAGTTTCAACCAGCAGACGTCAGTGGCGGAGGTGCAGGCGGCTGTAGCCAATGTGACGCGCACGGGAGGGCGATGGCAAAGAGGTAGTCTGTCACCACCTTCGTTGCACTTCCTCCCTCCACCAGGCAGGGACGCCTTCACCCATGGTGCGACTGAGAGCGACACGCCAGCGGCGCTGCTGCGCGCCCTGCAGCCGCTGCTGGCAGC
>QAXK01000350.1:0-35822 GCA_004335735.1 Chlorella sp. KRBP
AAGCTCGACACACACACACAGTGCACAGTGATGGCCGAACGCATCTGCAAGGTCCCCCATGCGTGGCTCACCGTGTGCGCTCCTCTTGACCATGTGGTGCAGGTGGGGCACTTTGTGCACGCTGCCGGGCGACTACAGCTACCAGGGCGCCAGCTGCTGCAAGCTGGCGTGCGGAGGCCGTGTGGTGTACTACACCCTGGCGCCCAAGGAGGTGGCAGCGGGCCTCATGTCGCCCACCAGCCCCTGCACGGTGCTGCATCACGTGCCGTCGGCGCTGAGCCTGCTCAACGGGCAGGGCGCGGCGGGCGCCGGCACGGCCAGCTCGGTGGACTGCGTGAGCAGCCACGCGCTGTCGTCGGGCGGTGGGGACGGCGCGTCGGAGCTGGCCTCGGTGTCGGACAGCGAGGCGTGCTGCCAGGCCTGAGCCTTGGCAATCACACACAGGGTAGGCCTGCGATCGCCTACCCCAGCAGAGCATGCGGTTGTTCTAGCGCACGTCCGGACACACGCTTCCGTGGCGCTGTGTGCTTGTGGGGAAGCGGCCGCCATATGTTCGGACAGTCGCTTCTTGAGCACGGGAGACGCGATGCTGATGGTTTTCCTAGGGCTTCACATATGTAGAGCGCTGCAGCGCGTGCGTGTGGGCACCAACGGGCGCAGTGACAAGGCTGCGAGGGGGCGCCTCGTCCCCTTTTGGCGCGCATCCACACCACCGGGCTTGCAGTAGTAGCGGCGCACCTCATTTCATAGTTTTGTCGGACGGCGCCTGGAGTGCGCAACTCACTAGCCACGCTGTCTCGTGGCACTTTTTGTCTTGCGCCGGACTGATGGCGTGTGAGGCCGGACTGTGCTTCATTCTGGCGCTTGTGCTTTGGCTGGGAGAACTGCAACGAAGATTTTTCGACGATGAGTTGTGGCGAGCGGCAATCCGAAGAAGCTCCATGAGCCTGAGGTTGTCTTCACCTAAAGCCGGCGCTGCCATATCTTGCAACCCATCTCTCTCACAGCGGTATGATTGAACAGCGCAGCAGATGAGTCACAGCATATGGCATATCCGTGTCGTCACACACTGGTGAGAGTCCTACGGCACAAACCACAACACTTCACCCAAACGCGACGTGGTCCTCTCACCAGCCTGCACCAGGACGCATCATGCCACTCGCTCGCTCCGCTCCCACACAATGTCAACGAAACGCAAACGTACTCGCTCTCCCACCTTAACCTTGAGGGCATATGCGTACGTCTCTACTACTACTTGGCAGTCTGCTCATCTTGGCCCACAGCGCTCAGCACACACGACGCACACCCCTGCAGCAAGATGAGGATTTGCTCCCCGAAATACATTTGGGAAGCGGTGGCTGCGCAGCAAGCCTGCACACAGTGCACGATGACCGTGCACGCGGTATGCACTCGCCCTCGTCTCTAACCCCCCTCTCATCATCATTAACCCACCCATTGGCGCCTCGGCTTCATGGAATCACTGGACAGACACACACACTCAGGGTCATGTAAAATACCATGGAGCCAGTCACCACGCGTCAGTCAGTGCAGTACCGCGCGGCGCTAGAATGGTGAGGTGGGTGCTCGCACACTCCGCGGCATACGAGGCCAGTCGCGGTGAGGATGAGGCTCAGTGTCAGGCTGAGCAGTCGTGTCAGGCTGTCGGCCAACAGACACGGGTAAACGGGTTGCGTGGCTGAAACCAGCGGTCAGAGGCGGGGCAGGGGAGGGGGAGGGTGCACCGGCCCATCACTCCCATCGCCGCGCTCATACATAGGTGCGAACAAAACTTTGCGTGCGCTCTGGTGACTGCTGGGGCGTGGCGCCGTCGTCGTCCTGGTGCCCGCCCGCGCGTGCACCGCACCGCACCCACACGCGCGTACACGCAGCATGCAACTGCACACAACAAGGTGAGCAGAGCGTCTGCACGCACAGGGGCGCGGGGCGGCTAGGGGCCTCACGCGGCAGCGCAGGGCCGCCTCACACGGGTCACACGGGTCGCTCCTGGCCTTGGCTTTCCATCATTGGCCTCATCCTCAACCTTAGCAGGCCCCAGCCTGGCCACCCTGGGCGAGGTTATAATCCTAGTTATCACCAGTTCCGCGCTAGGCAGTGCCAGTGCGTGCTCTCCTCTCCCCCCACCCTCCATCAAGTTTGCAGGCTCGTCGCCTCGCTCCCCCTCCTGCAGCGCACATCCACTCCTCCCTGGCCTCTTTAATGCAGGGCCTGCTTTTTTTTAGGGCACACCCGACCACACAGGGCACCCACCGCTCACTGGGGAGCAAAACGGCTCGCAACTCCTCTCCTAAGATGACCAAACTGTTGGCAAAAAGGTACTGGGAAGCAGGACCGGAGAAAAGATGATATCACGACACCCTCGCACCCTAACCGCATCCATACGATTTACCCGACTCACCAAGGGCAGTGCGACGTCACGCTCTCTCACTCCACTCGCCTCTCCTCTCCTTTCTCTCACCAGTCACCAGCAAGGGCCAGCAGGTGCAAACAGAGGCGGCCACATCGCGCCACGATAAGAGTGATCAAAGGCAGGCCGCGCACACGCGCCGCCGCCGAGCCTGACGAGCAGCTCTCCTCCCTGTTCTACATGGCAGTTCTGTGTGGGTGGGGCGCGCACGTGTATACGCACCAGGGCACGTGTGCCGCTGCTGCTGCTGCTGAAGCACAACGACAAGTAAACCTCTCGTGCCCTGCTCCATCGGGCCCTCTCTCACGCACTATCTCTCAGCCGCGCCGTGTCTCCGAGCCCGTTTCAACACGCACTCCTGGCGTGCCGACGCTGCCCCAGGTGAATCAAAATATATCACTCCCGCTCTGAGGCAAAACCTGGAGCAAGCAGGGCGAAGCCGCCCCACTGCCCCCATACCGGCACCGACCCACATGCCGCACACGAATCACGGTGGGAAAAACGTGTGGCTGGAGGCACCCAACCCGCACACCACGCTTGGCCAAGCACTCCCTCCCACGCGCTGCTCTGCATGCATGGTGCGTGGCGTGGCGCGGCGTGAGGAGCACGCCTCGCCTCAGCTCAAGCCTCTACAACACGGCCCCTCACCGCACGTGCACGTGCGCGCCCGGCGCTGCACCGGGAACAACGAGCACGTCGTACGCAGGCGACGGCACGAGGAGGTGCGCGGCGCTCGCCGCCTGCTGCGCCTGCCTCGACACCACCATCCTGTGCTGCTGCGGCTGGTGCTGCTGCGGCTGGTGCTGCTGCGGCTGCAAGTGCTGCGCCTTGAGCTCTCCCAGAGAGTCCCTAGGGCTCGCTGACATGCAGCACGCCTGCAGAGGGCTCCGGGGCGCGCGCGCCGTCCCCGCCGCCGCCGCCGACGCTGCCGTGGCCACCGCCAGCATGTCTGCAGACAGGCTGCTGTGCGTCGAGTCGTTGCTGCTGCTGCCCGACGGCGTGGTGTGGTGGTCGGGCAGCGCCGACGCGGACGTGCTGGTGCGGTAGTGCGGGATGCCCTCGAGGCCCGCCGCCACGTGGTGCCCCATGAGCGCCGCGTGGTGGTGGTGCTGCCTTGGCTGGGCGCTGCTGACGCCGCTGGAGCTGCTGCTCTCCATCACCACCCTAGCGCTGCCGAGCGAGGTGCCGCCGGCGGGCATGGGCGCGATCCACTGCGACTGGGAGCTGCTGCGGCGCGGCGCGTGCTGCGTGATCCACGGGTGCTGCAAGAGGTCCAGCGCTGAGGGACGCTGGGCGGGATCCACCTGCGCGGCAACGCAGCGTGCAGCCACACGCCAACACGACTCTCAGCAGCCTGGTACCCCGTGCAGCATCATGCACCAGTTGGTGCGAGCCGGCGATGGATCCATCCATGCGTAGCGGGGAGGCGTGCCGCACCTGGAGCACGGTGGCGAGGAAGTCGCACGCCAGCTTGCTGACGCAGGGATGCTGCAGCAGCAGTGGTGGGCTGTTGGGCCCCGAGGAGGAGAGCAGCGAGTCGTGCAATGCGGCCAGCTCCGCCGGTGACTCGGCCATGAAGGGCTGCTGGCCCGTCAGCGCCTCGTACGCCACGCAGCCCATGCTCCACACGTCCACCTTTTCGTCGTACTGGGGCAGCTCGCCTTCCGACATGCCCTGAGACAGAACCTGCACGGGCCAAACACACACGAGCGCACCCAATTTGATTCAGCGAGTGATCCACGGGCACACGGTTAGGGGCTGGGCGCGGAGGCGAGCTGCGTGTGCACACCACCCACCGTGTGGAATATGTCTGCGGCGGTGGGCTTTGAGAGCACCTCTGGCGCCATGTATTCTAGCTGCCCCAGGCGGCTGTTGAGGCACTGGTGCCGTTGCTGCGCCGCCAGCGCAAAGTCCACCAGCTTGACGCCGCCGTGCGCACAAATGATGTGCTCGGGCTTGACGTCACGGTGCACCAGGCCTAGCGCGTGGAGCGCCGCCAGCGCGCGCAGCAGCGGTGTCACCACCTCCTGCACGCAGCGGGCCTCGTGGATGCGCCCGCCGTGCTGCGCCATGAGCTCTATCAAGGTGTAGCCTGCGCGGTGCACCACCAACACCACCACCACAAGGGGCAGCGCCATCGTCAGGCTCTGGGATGATGCGGATCCCCCCCAATGCAATGCTGCCTGGAGGGAGTTGCCAAGCTGCAGTCTGATGTGCCGTAGCAAGGTCCCAAGAGCCCGAGCAGCGCACCTGGCACGTTCTCCAGCACCACATAGTGGTTGGTGGCGTCGTCCAGCGTGTCGAGCAGGCGCACCACGCCAGGACAGCTGGCGGCGGTGCGCAGGATGACCTGCTCGCGCTCCACCTGCTCCTGCATGGACGCCGTCATGCCCGCCTTGCCGTACGCCTTGATAATGACTGCCTGCTTGGTGCGACGGTCGACGCCCTCCAAGATGACCGCCATCCTGCACATGGGGGGGGAGGACGACGCCAAACGCTGCCAGGGGTGAGGCTGTGTGCTCTTTCAACCTGCATTGCTGCTGTGGGGCAGTTCTTCGAGCGCGGGCTCACCTCCCGACGTGCGTCTGCCGGAGCTTTGCATATTGCTGCCGCAGCCGGTCGTCCATGGAACCATCGCACGAGGACATGGAAGGCCGTGTGCTGGCGTGGATGGAAGCGTAGCTGTGCGTTGCGCCGGAGGTGTATGTTTGGCTCCGCCTCATCTCGCCCCCCGCGCGGCGCCCCACGGATGGCACCGCGGAGCGGTCCGACGTGCCTAGCCTGCGCCCCGACACCAGGCTGCTGAAGTCCGCCGGCGCCGAGAGGACCCTGCGCGCGAGCACAGCGTGGCGCAATAGAAGGTCTCGCCCCACCCCCACCAAGAGGCCGCAACAACACCCTCCCACGGCGCGCGGCCTGGGCGGAGCGGGGGAACGGTGCGCATTGCTGCTGCCAGGGCCCCGCGCGTGTGCTCCGGGCCAAAGGCCGACTCGAGCGCTCGAGCTTCCAAGGATTTTATTTAGCGAAGCAAGCTGCTCCTCGCCCCTGCACTGGCCGCTAGCTAGGCCCGGCACGCACCCCGTCATGGTGGGTCCGGTGATGGGCCCCTCGTCCTCGCTGCTGGAGCTCGACGACGCACGCCCACTACTGGCCACCGCCGTGGAGCGCAGGCTGCCTGTTGATTTCTTGCTAAAGAAGCGCGAGAAGAACGCCATGTTGGCCCGCTGCCGCTGCTGCTGCTGTTGGCTGCAGCCTTGTGGGCGCTGTCTTCTCAATCGTCCTCGCGCAACTCGCCACTGGCCGCCCTGCGCAGGCCACGGCAGGCGCGCATGGTTCCGGGTCAGCAGAGCATTGGGCCGGCTCGCCGGCTCTGCTGAAGCAGCGCTAGGCCCGAGGGGGCAGCAGGGACGAGCGGTCACCAGTCGCACCAGGAGACGAAGAGCCTCTCAGGAGGTGGCGCACACTGGCCGCTGCGAGCTGAAGGTTAGATCTGGCCGCCTGCCGCCTGCTGGACCCCAGCTGCTGTGCTGTTGTGAACTCCTCCTGGAACTGCCCTGCCGCGCACGGATATGGAGCTGCTGCGGCTGTGGGTGATGCGGGCAGTCTCCTCTCGCCACTCTCCGCTTCTCTCGTGCGACACTGGCTGGAGCGCAGGCTGGAGCGTCCACGAATGCAAGCCCCCAAAGTTTTGCATGGTCACAAAAATCCAAACTGCAGCAACACCCGTTCCATCATCAAGCAAAAGGGACACAGAGCTCAAGGCGAGGTCGTAGTACAAAACTTGGTGGTGCGCACCGTCGTGGCGAGGGCGGTACATGAGTATCACGTGACGGCGCTGCATAACCTAGACAATCCACTCGCGCGCCACCAGCAGGAAGGAGGACACCATGGCCGGCACGGGCGCGGCGGGGCCGGTGCCCGACGGGGGCGTGATCAGGGCTGTGCCGTCTGCGCCTACGAGCACTGCTGGGTGTGGCGAGGAGGGGTCTGCCGCCCCTCCAGGATGGGGGTGGTGGTTGTGGAGGGGCGCGTGGTGGTGCTGCAGCTGCAGCTGCAGGCAGATGGCGTGCAGGCCGCTGAGCATGCACTCGAGCTGCGCCTTGGAGAACGAGGGAAGCGACGCCTGCGCCGCGCCCACGAACTCGACGAGGAACGTGGCCGGTGGGGGCTCCGGTGCCGACTGGAGCATCCAGGCGAGCTGCGCCAGCACTGCAGGGTCGGCGCTGCGCAGGCCTGCCGCGCCCAGCGCCGGCGCGTACATGGTCGGCAGCAGCGCCGTGAGGTTGGCGCCCATCCGGTCGAGGATGACGACGCACCGCAAGAGCTCGCTGGGCTCGAACAGCGACGCGCTGGCCAGGTGCTCCACGGCGCCCTGCGCGGTGGCCAGCCAGCGCAGGCTGGGCGTGTACCCGCACGATGCGAGGCAGCACAGCACCTGGTGCAGCTGCGACGGCAGCAGCAGGCACAGCCGCTCTTGCGTCGCGCTGCACCAGGCCTCGAGCCAGGCGGCATCGGGCGTCACGCCCAGCGTGTTGAGCAGCGCAAGGTGCGTGACCAGCTCGTTGACGCCGCTGCCCCGAAGCGAGCTCTGGACGGCGTGCAGGTAGTCGTCGCACCACTCGGGAGAGGGGCGGAACGCCGTGCTGGCGCAGTAGAGCAGCAGCTCGCTCAGCTGCGCGCTCGTCAGCAGGCTCAGCTTGCACCTGCACAGCACGAGGTCGAGGCAGGCGGGGAGCCGGCGAGAGGTCGAGGCAGGCGGGGAGCAGGCGGCTGGCTTGAAGAAGCACCCGGCGCGTGCGAAGGGTGCGATGGTTGAAGAGCCGACGCGTGCCAAGGGTGCGACGGCGCGAGCACCAGCCGGAGGCTCATCGGAGCCGCGCGCACCTGCACGCCAGCAAAAAGTCGTGCAGCCACTCCTTGCGCGGCTGCGCGCGCGCGTAGGTCAGGCCGTCCACGATGGTCAGGAGCGCGTCGACGCTCACGTAGCCGGAGCGGTCGCCGGCTGCGGCGACTGCGGGCTCGGTGGCCACCACGCCCATCGCCGCGCTCTTGGCGCGAGCGACCATGTGGTCGGCGACCAGCTGCTCCTTCTCGGCGCCGTTCTCCGGCTCGATAATGCACAGCTGTGAGCAGGTTGGTGGACGGGGAGAGGCGCACCAGCTCAGTCACCGGCTCAGGATTTCAGTCTGTCAGGCTTGCCGCAGAGCCGAAAAGAGCTTCGCACAGCATCGCCTCACCTGGAAGGCGCCTGGCGCAAAGAGGCGTGCTTGCACGGCCGCAAGGTACGCCTCCATCCAGCCCTTCGTCGGACGGTAACTGAGGCTCGACAGCGACTGCAGCACCACAGAGCACCCACATCCAGCAGCGTGCGTGAGCTCAGCGCCCAGCATCTACCATAAACGCCCTGCTGGCAACCCAGCTCCAAGGCGGGCGGCCGTACCAAGGCAAGCCAGACCCTGCAACAAGCACACGCACCCGGATGGTGGCCGCGAGCTGCGTGGGGCTAAGCTCGGCGAGGCGCGGCGCAGTGGCGTGCTCGTAGGCGGGGGCCCACAGCCAGTCCATGCACGGTGCCAGGTGCCCCATGGTCCACAGCAGGTCCGACACCTGCCCGGGCCAAGGCAATCACCAACACACAAGTGTTGCGCGACTACAGGTGGAGAGCACACTTTGCCCCACACACAGCGCTGAGCACAAAGCGCAGCGTGCCTGTGCTCACCTGCCCTGGCTGCATGTGCGGCAGCAGCTTGCGCGAGGTGGTGAAGAGGTCGTTGACCCACAGCTCATCAGGCATCAGGTCCAGGTACGTGATGGCGCCCAGCACACTGTGCAGACCGTCAGCCTGCACACGTCCCCACCCAGCACCAACACACGCACCACCACATTGGCGTCACTTCACAGCCTTGTAGCATCACAGGAAGCGCTGCAAGACCCAGCGTCTCTCCGGGACAAAACTCGTGAACAAGCACTGACCTGCAGCAGAAGCAGCCGGCTCCGAAGCGTGGCAAAGTACATGGCCTGCCAATCGGCCGGCGGCTGCACCTTCATGACGGCCAGCGCTGAGAGCACCTGCACCAGCTCCTCCGTCTGGCATGTGGGCAGCAGCTGGCGGCTGGCGGAGAGCAGGCCAGGCAGCAGCGCCTCCAGGTCCGCCTGCAGCTCATCCCCGCCCAGGTGCGGCCAGGCGGAGGACAGCGCAAGCAGCAGCTGCACCGGCTGGCACTGAGCCAGGTCAGCGTCCGTCCTCAGCCTGCAGCAGCAGCGCAATACCACACGGCGGCCATGTGTTGGTGGGGAGCACTGGGCACTGCTGTCGCTTCACACATGCGCAGACCTGCCCCTGCGTGCTGTCACAAGCCAGAGACAAGCCGTTGACCCTCACCTCTGGATGCAAGCGCGCACTGCCACCTGCAGCGTCTGCCTGGGCAGCTGCTGCATGTCGGCCAGCAGCTGCACCATGGCGCTGGCTGCCTCGGGCGCAGGGCACGTGAGCAGAGCCGCCTCCAGCGCCGCGCACAGCGGAGGCGCGGGACGCACCGCTGGCAGCACAGGCGTGGCTGCGCTTGCAGCAGGCGCCTCGCTGCTCTGGTCAGCGCTGTCCTCTGCCCACGCCAGCGGTGCCGCGGGTGGGGCCAGCAAGGGCAGTCCTTGCCTGGCTGCCGCCGACGCCACGGCCTGGTCATACGCCTGGAGCAGCGTGGCCGCCTGCAGCATGTGCTCCACTGACATGCGCCCTGCCTTGGCCCTGCCGCTGAACACCTGCCCGGCAAACGCCACGCCCCAGCCCAGCAGCCAGGTAGCTGCCTCGTCCAGCATTTGCCCCGCTGCCGCTGCCACTCCGGAAGGCGTCGACGCGCTGCGGCCGTTGCGGCACTGTGACCAGCGTAGGGGACCGGGCGCCTCCCCCACCTGCACATGGACAGGCACCAACCGCACAAATCTGATTGCCAGACATGGCTGTACCAGATGTAAAGCTCACCACACACAAGCCCCTTGTCAGAAACAGCATCAGCATCAGATCAGCTGCAGCCCAGACAGACTTGTGTATGGCGGCAGGCGAAGGCGCACCTCTTGCTCCTCCAGTCCCCACCCGGGCTGCTGCTCACACACGTCCTGGTCGTCCGCGCACACGCACGCGCAGCCCGGCGCCGGCGCCGCCCTCCCGGCGTACCACAGCACGCCCTGGCACAGCCGCAGCACCTCCTCAGTGCTCATGTCGTGAGCAGCGGCCACGGGGCCTGCCACCGTGCTGCTGCCGGGCCCGTGCGTGGCGCCGCGCAGGCACACGGCCAGCCAGGCGGTGGGCACCGGCGCACGCAGCTGCGACAAGCCAGACACCAGCGCCGCCAGCTGCGGCATGTGGGGCGTGCGCCATGCCAGCTGCTGTGCGCGCGTCACCACTGCCAGCATCAGCGCCTCCTGTCCGTCATGTGCCGCCACCGGCTCGCCGCACGCGTCCGCGCTCCGGAGCACGCTTGTCGTGCCCTTTCCTTGGGTGCTGCCGCTGCTGGTGCCAGAGGCAGTGGAGCCGTTGGAGGAGGAGGAGAGGGGCGGCGGGGACAGCGCGCCGGCGTGCGTGAGGCTGGTGAGCGCGCTCACCAGATGTGCCAAGTCCTGGTGCTCCATACGCGGCACGCGGCCGTAGAGGTGCGCCAGCGCGCGCACGCACAGCTGCTGCGTGGCGCTGTTTGGCGCCCAGCGCGTGACTGCGGCCAGCGCTGCCGGCAGCAGGTGGTCCAATGAGCCCTCCTGCTGCAGCACCGCCGCCGACACGCCCAGGCCGGCCAACACTGGCTCCAGCTGCGCCGGCAGCAGTGGTGCTTGCGCGTCTGCTGCTCCTGAGCCGCTCTCTGCGCTGACAGAGGTGGGCGCAGGGCCCACCAGGGGTGGAGTGGTGTCGGAAAACAGCGCCGGCATGTGCGGCGCGAGGGCGACGCTGGTGGGCGTGTGCTCCAGGCCGTACACGAGAGCCTCCGCGCACGCCTTGAGCCACTTGGGGCAGGGCGGCGCCAGCTGCAGGCGGTCGCAGCCCAGGAGCATGGTGCAGAGGAAGGACGGCGGCAGCTGGGCCAAAAAGGGCTCGCTGAGCGACTGGGCGCGCGACCACCACTGCTGGGCGGCGCTGGTGGCGGGTGCAGGCAGGTGGTGGAGCAGCAGGCTGTCGGTGGCGGCGGCTGTCTCCTCCAGGGTCTCCACGGTGCTGTTTGGCTCGCCCTCCTCTTGCGGCAGCAGCGCGAGCGGGCTGAGGCCCGCCGAGTCATGCGCGCTGAGCGTGGACTGCTGCTTGCCAATGGGGCTGCTGCGGCAGCGCAGGGAGCGGGAGCTCAGCTGGAGGAGCGTGCTGGCCTGGGGAGCGGCGCCGGCTGCTGGTTGGCGCAAGAGGTGATGTGGCGCGAGCTTGTGGCTGCCGTCGCGGGAGCCGAGTGGCGCTCGGGACGCCTGCACAGCAGCACACCAGGCAGGAGCACCACATTGGCTGGAGAACGCATCTCTAAACGTTGCAGCCGCGCCTGCCTTGCTCTCTGCCGCCCCGCACCTGTGCGAGCACTTGGGGCCGCCCTTTACGCGCTGCGCCCGTTGAAGCGAGGCTGCGGGGAGCGCCGGCGGCGCTAGGGGACGCTGAGGACGCTCCTGCAGCAGCTGCTGCGCGCCTGCCGCTGTGCAGCCGCATCGTGCTCGCTCTCTGCTGCTTGCGGTGAGGACTCTGCCACACTGGAAAGTGCCGACCGCGAATGTGCGGCGCCTAAGCGCTCTGCTGGGCGAGGCGCTGTAGCACGAGAGCAGGGCACTGCAAGTACTGCAATGCTGTGCGCAGTGCTAGAACCTTGGGCCCCGGCCCGTTGAGAATTCGACTGTGGGCCTCCAAGCAAGCGCAAAGCAGCAAGCTTGCATTTCGGTTTTCGTCGAAAATCAATCAAACACGGCCCAGTCAGCAGGAGCAGGTGGTGCAGGTGCTGCAGCAACGACCGCCCCTCCATTGCTGCTGCGTAGCTGGCTCGCCGGGGGGGCAGCTGCGGCAGGGGCCGGAACGTCCCACCCCAACAGGTCAATGCCTTGCGCCGCAGGTGCAGGCGCCGCTGCGGGTTGTGCAGGCTGCTGTGGCTGCCATGCAGTGGCTGCTGTGCCAGGCGGCGGCGCCAGCTTCTGCAAGCACCCACAACAACATCACCAGAGCAAAACGGTGTCCTCGCGCAGTCAACACAACCGTGTGCGGGCAGGGACGACCGACTGCTGCGCCGCCCCGTACGCTCACCACGGGGGCGTCTGCCGGCGGCGGTGCCAGCTTGAACAGCCCTGAGCTGCCGCCTGGCATGGCCGGCACCGCCGGTGTGGCGGTCCAGCTGCTGGTGCTGCTGGCTGCGGCAGGTGCTGCGGATGCCTTGGTGCCGCCTGGCTTGACCGACACGTGAATGGTTTGACCGGCCTTGAGCGACAGGTCGCCCTTGCTGGCGTACAGGGAAGCCAGCTCTGCCGCTGCCGCCGTCGCCTGTGCGGACTGTGTGGGCGTGGTGCGCCGTGCACCGGGTGACGACCCAGCGCCGTTGGAGGGGCTGCCGCTGCCTGCGCCTGCCGCTCCGGATGACAGCTGCGATGCTGCCCGCTCCCGCTCGGCAAACTTCTCATGCCGGATCTGCACCGCATGGTGTGGCGGAGGCGAGTGATTCTCTCACCCTGCTGCACCCTGCTGCACCCGTGTCCACACACACAAGCAGACACTCACCAGCGCCTCGTTGAAGTCAAAGGCGTCGCCCCGCTGCTGGAACCCAATGCCCAGGAACGCGTGCCGCTTGCTCGCTGGGCTGCGGGCAGCACAACAGGTAACGGAGCCAAGGTTGGTAGCAGCCGGCAGTGTGTGCCGGTGTCCGACATCACCCCGTGGCACTGCACTTACTCTTCGACGCGAAGGACAAAGTATCGGCTCGAGTCGACCGCAGGTTCCACGCACACGTTGCGCATGCCGTACGGGATGGGGCACGTCGCAAACAGCTGGTCACTGCGTGTGTCGTGGCAACCAGCAACCCATGTGACCTTGTGACGGCACGGGAGCGGTGAGACGGATGGGAGCAGCTGCGTGGTGCGCGCCCGGCCACCCCGCACCTGTCCGGCGACTCCAGCCGCACGTCGCAGTCCTGCATTGCCATCACCACCGTGCAAGTAAGGACTGCCGGCATTCATGTGGGTGTTGAGGCTGCGCAGCACCTGTGCAGGCCCGGCACGCACCATTCCCCGTGAAGCAACGCGGAGCCGGCCCGTGAAGATCTTGCTGGTCACGAGCCAAGTGCCGCTACTGTGGCCAGCGGGAGGCCTAGGCGGGATCTGGTACACATCCACCTCTCTGCAGGCGAACAAGAGCCCGAAAAGGAGCCGCGTAGCAGGTGCAGCGGGACCTGGTGTTGGCCCCCAATCCCGCCACATGGAAAAGAAGATGCCAACCAACGTGCCCCACACGCTGCTCCTCTCGCTGCTTCCTGTTGCTGGAGCTTGAGCTTGCGCCTCCTCCCCAAAGTGCGCCTGCCGCACCGGGCGATGTGCAGGGTCTGCTCGATCGCTTCGTCGTCTGCCATCGTGCGTGCTTCTACCACGGTCTTACTCTCCTTTCGTTCTCCCTTCGCGGCCGAGCCACGGAAGGGTCTACCGCGAAAAACAGGTAGAGAAGAGCCCAGCAACGCACGCGGCAGTGGTGCTTGTCGCTCTGCACCCATCGCGCTCTACCCTCCTCGTCGCAGCTCCTCCTGGTCGCGTTCTTCAAGCTGTAGCAGAGGAGGTGGGCGTGCGCTGCTCTCTCGGCAGCACACAGCGTAGCGATGGGTGCATCCTGCGCACCGTGAGGGCCTGCGCACCGATGGTGCGCTCCCGGCTCGACTCGTGCAGGACCAACTGCTTCCCGGCATCGCAGGCAGAAGAGAGAACCCAGCAGGGCGCCACAGAGCAGCAGCTGGCAGGAGCCATGGACAAGGAGGGCTCCCTCAGCCGGCTGATGCCCAAGGCGGCGGTGATGCCCAAGGCGCAGCGGTGCATCATCGTGTGCCCGCCGGAGAAGCACATCCCAGCCTCCTTCCCTGAGATCTACTCCATCGTCAAGACCAGCATGTCCATCGGCGAGAGGCAGCGCTACGAGGAGGTGAGGCGACGGGGGAACACTCGGCGTGCACCAAGGGGGCGCGACGCGCTGGTGGCGCCAACTTGTGCGTGCACGCATGCCGTCGTTCCTGCGCGCAGGTGTGCCAGCTCATCGAGAGCCTCTACGCCCAGGAGTGAGTCCGTCGTGCGCAGGCTGCGGGTGGCCTGTGCGACTAGCTAGCTGCCACCGTGGCGTGGGTGCCCGCATCCCCATCGAGCCGTGCGTGTGGTGGTGGGCGGTGCGGGGCATGCCTGCAGGTTCATGACGCTGAGGCGCAACCTCAAGCAGAACTTCCTGGCCTTTAGCACCGGCGCCAAGGGCCAGGACCTGGTGACGCGCAAGGGACGGGGCCTGCCGCCAAAGGTGCGCCACAGCCCTGCTGTGCACAGCGATGATCACCATGCAGGGCGTCCCTGCCAACAGCACAACGCAGTGTGCTCGTTGCTGCAACACATGCACTATCGCTCAGCCACCTGGCCTTGCCCGCCTCGCCTGGTGGTGCGCAGTCGGAGCTCAACGTGCGCGAGGAGAAGCTGGTGGCTGACTTTCTGCAGCTCATGGCAGCAGCGAGGTTCAACCTCACGACCAAAAAGGTGTGGTGGGTGGCTTGCCATCACACTTGTGACTTTGGGCTACCAGCCGGCACACCCCTGTGCACTTCTCGGACCAGCTGGGACCCCGCCGTAGAGGTTGCCACACGCGAGCACGCACTACAGGTAGTGGGTGGCACAGCGCGCGTGCTGATACTGTATGCGTGCGGCGCCGGCTCCGTGAGTTGCACGCAGGAGTGGGACATTGCCATGAGCGAGCGCTTCATGTTCCAGCTGCCAGTCAAGGTGAACTGGGACTTTTTCGACACCAAAATGCTCAGCAGCTTCTGGGCCAGCACGCCCGAGCGCACCAGCCTGCGCACGCAGCTGCCGCACATGGCTGACCGTGTGCTCATCTTCCACCGCGGCATGAGCCTGGCGGAGGACAGCGGGCTCTTCATCAACCAAAAGGCAAGCCATGCGGGGCGGCCGCACACACTGCCCGGGGACGCTCATGACGTCTGCCGGCTCCCTCCCCCACACGGAGTGGGAGAAGGAGGGAGAGCCGGCAGACGTCATCAGCGTCCCCACACCTCGCCCCAGGGCCTTGTGCAACCTACCAGCAGTGCCGCTCAGCTGGCGTGGCGCACCAAAACGTCTGTCGTGCGCATTCGCTCATGTCCTGCTCCTGCGTGGTGCCGTGCCATGATGTGGAAATGCCCCGCAGATTGACCTGCTGGTGGAGTACCTGGTGGTGTGGCCCCTCCTCAAGGTGTGGCACGCCATCCTCAGCTTCCTGGCCCGCCTCTTCCGCTTCAAGCGCCCCTCGCTGCAGCCCACCGCCTCGCTCAGCACTGCGGGCAGCGGCGCCGTGACCTACACGGGGCAGGACTCTCTGGCCGGGGGCTTCAACGCTATGGTGCACGGGCAGTACCAGGACCCCAGCAAGGTGAAGCAAGGGGCCTCCTGGGGGTCCCTCTTGGACCAGAGGGGCCTCACACAATCATTGAATGGACAAGCCAGTGCCACGTACAGGTGCAGGCGGCAAGCAGGACCGCCTTTGCAGGCGTAGCGCTTACAGGGCCCTGCAGAACTTCAAGCCATCTGGTGCTCTGCACAATCGTGGTCATTTGGTGATGAGGAACGTGATGGACGCCAGCCAGAGCGTCCTGTTTGGGTTGCTGGTGTGTGTCCGTGCAGGTGGCGGCGTCGACTGACCAGCTTGACATGTCTGACGAGGCCCTGCTGGCTCAGCAGCACCGCGCCACCAAGGTGGTGGAGAGGCGCACGCTCAAGCGCGTGCTGCCCACCGCCTGGTCCGTCATCAAGAACATCTACAAGCCGCTGGAGCTGCAGGTGCGGCGTTTGAGTTTGTTGTGTGGGGCGGGCCGTTGGCGAAAAACGGTTGTTGCATCAACTGGTGCCACAAGTCGGTTGAGTTTACGTCAGCAGCGCAAGGTTGTGCCAGAGTGCCAGACGCGGCGACAGTGTTATTGACGCTGTGGTCACCCTGCACATGTTGCGCAGGAGCCCATGTACAAGGAGGTGGTGGTCATGTACCGCAACAGCGGGCAGGGCCGCAAGCCCAAGCAGAACAAGGTGCCGGTCAAGGCCCGCAGCATGCAGGAGCGCCTCAAGGACATTTTGGAGCGGCGCAACGTGCACGTCAAGTTCTTCCACGACATCCCCATGGCCGACATGGAGGTCATCTTCCCTGGTGCGGTCACCGGCAGTGCGGGCGTGCGCGCGAGAGAGACCACTTGCAGTGGGATATTGAGCACAGATGTGTGCTGTACCTTTTGCGCAAGGACCAGGCCTGCTTGACGTACAATGTCCTGCAGTGCTGCTCACCTGCGTCTGCCGAGCCCTGGCAGCGTCCTGCACTGTGCGCACAGAGCCAAGCGAATGTCCATGACCATGTCCCATGTGTTCTTGCCCTGCCGCAGACAAGAAGATCTACCTCAAGAACCTGAGCATCATCAGCATGGTGGTGCAGGCCCTGACCGCCTTCATTGCGGCCATCGCCGGGCTCTGGAAGGTGCGGCACGCCTCGCGTCACACTCCCACCCGCCCACCCGCCCTCCCAACTGCCTCTTACTGCCTGCCTGCCACGACTCATCATCATCATCATCATCATCATCATCATCATCATCATCATTGCATGGCGTTCACGACAGGTGTCATGATGATGCAGCCGACACAGAAGATCGCCAGGCAGGCCTCGTCAAGCAGAGTTCACGCCACTGCACGTTGCTTGTCTGAGCCCGCCACGGCTGTCACCGCACATGGCGTTTGCTTCTTGCGTGCCCCCTGTGCCCCCCTGCAGGCGGGTCAGCTGGACCTGCAGGCCGTGTGGTCGGCCATGAGCCTGGTGGCGGCGCGCTGTGGGCAGCTGTACAGCGCCATGCAGGCCCAGCGCAGCGAGATGGTGCAGGACATGGTCAACATCCTGTACGACAAGACCAACGACGCACAGGAGGGTGTCATCTCCATGCTGCTGGTACGCGCTGTCACATGCTCTGCCTCCAGTCACCGGCAACTGCAAATTTGCATTTGTGGTGCGCTGGCTCTCATTGCTTGGCACGGTCACAACGGCGGGCCCTGCTGTGGTGCTGCGTGTGCACCGCAGGAAGACATGGCGGAGCAGCAGCTCAAGGAGGCGGTGCTCGCCTACACCATGCTCTACATGCGGCTGGACGACGAGGTGACTCAGGAGGACCTGGATGAGGAGTGCGAGTCCTTCTTGCTCAAGAACTTTGGGCTCAACCTGGACTTTGCAGTGGAGGACGCGCTGCCAAACCTGGTCAAGTGGGGCGTGGTCAAGGTGGGCATGGCTGGCTCTCTTGCGCGCAGATGGCGCCCAGCGTGCACGCCTCGCCGTGCAGCCAACACAAGCTCATTCATTTTGGCGTGCTTGTGGCTGCGCATGCTAACACTCCAAACGCAGCGTACGCGCAACGGCCGGTACCAGGCCCGCAGCGTGGAGGACGCGCACAACGCCCTGGCCAGGCAGTGGATGCGCGCCTACGAGGCCATCAGCCGCCCGCCCGTGCCCAAGCAGCTGCCCCTCACCGCCCTGCTGCCGGGCGGCGACCGCACGCCCGACGTGTCACCCGTGGAGGCGGCGGCGGCGGCGGTGGAGGCCGAGGAGCGTGCCGTGACGGAGGCGGCCAAGGCGGCGGCAGAGGCGGAGGCGGCCGAGGCGGCGGAGGCGGGGGGCAAGCCTGTGAGCGCCGGCGGAGCCCCCGTGCTGCCGCCCTCCACGCCCCCCGCCACCAGCAGGGTGGCGACGGCGGCGTCATCGCCGTCGGAGCCGGCGTCGCCGGCCAAGAAGAAGGGCGTGTTTGCCTCGCTGTTCAGCAGCAAGGACAAGAAGAAGAGCACCGCCGCCTGAGAGGCGCGCCGTCATATGACTTTGTACCCGGCTCCAAAATGCGTCCCCTGCATGTGCCGTGCAGGCTTAATGATTGTGACAGTTTGTGGCAGGAGCCTGAGTTGTAGCATCTAGACTCTCATCTGGTTGATCCCAACGTGACAACTCTTGCCGCCGTATGCACCCCGCAAGACTCTGCACCGTGTCCTGCATCTTGATCTTGTTCGTGCGCGTTCTCTGTGGGCGGACTGCTGCCGTCTGTCATGGCAAAGTCAATTTACACACCTCTTCGTGTGTGCCTTCGAAGCCGAGCACCAGAACTCGAGAGCTACGCGATGGTGGAGGCCGCGCCGTCGAACGCAAGCATGCTCGTGTGCCAGCACTACTCGTCGTTCCCCGGCGAGGGTCAGGGCCGCGCTGTTCTGGTGGGGGCGGCCCCAGCACCCAAGAAGCCCGTGCCGCAGCAGCAACAGCAGCAACAACAGCAGCAGCACCAGGTGCAGCTCCCTCCGCCTCCTGCACGACCAGTGCAGCAGCCAGCTGTGGCCACCGGGCTGGACCAGCACCTGGCGTCCACGCAGGACCTCCTAGAGTGAGCAGGGCCCCACGTGGAGAGGACACTGGTGGTGGCATGCATCTAGCACCAGGCATTCACGACTGCTAATGCCCCTGCATGGTCCCTCTGCAGGAGCATGAAGGCTCGGGCGTATGCGCGCTCTCAAGAATTGCGACAGAAGGCCAAGCAGAGAGCTGCCGCACCTCCTCCACCCTCAGCTGGTGAGCTGGGGGCAGGCATGCTGATCGTGTGCAGCCCCGATGCAGGTGCGCCGACGCTGGGCGGTCCCGCCATCACGTGATGATGCACTCAGGCACACGGGAACGAAGACTCGAGCCGCAGACATCCAGCATCACGCGCCGCAAGAAACCACAGGACGTGGCGCTGCCAGCCGAGTGAGTACGCAGTTGCGGTCCTGCTGCAGGCTCCAGGCTATCAGCAGCTGCCGATCATCACGCTCAGGCACGCCACGCTGCTCCCTCACGCAGGATCACGCATCGCCTGGCTGTGCTGGACAGCGCGGCAGCAGAGATCCAGGGCACGTTTGATGCCTTGTACGGCCGGGACGGCGTGGTGGTTGACTCGTTCGAGGGGCGCGGCTTCCACGTGGGCACGGCGCACAGCATGACGGGCAGCCGGGTGGACGTGTGCGAGGACAGGCTCGACTACAGCTTCCACCACGAACAGCAGGGCAAGGTGCACATGATCATGCGGTACAGGGACATGTTGGCGTGCGAGCTGGACGTGCGGCAGCTGCAGCTAGCGTTCAAGGTCCGGCGGCAGCTGAGGCACTTTGAAAGCGTGTATGACGCGCAAGCGCCGTTTGCGAGGGGCAAGGCCGGGTGCCTGACATGTGGCCTGACGAGCCGGGAGGATGCGGAAAGGATGGCGGTGGTGCTCAAACGACTTGTGCCTTGCCTGCAAGTCCGAGGGTGATGTGGATTGCTGTGGTGCCGTGACGGTACGCGCATGATGGGCCCGGGCTCATGCCGAGGAGCAGCAGAGAGGCGGGCATTTTTTTCACATCGGCTAGCAAAGCACTGCAGCTCTCCACTCTGCCACTGAGCGCACAGAGGCACCCGCAGAGCCACACAATGCAGCTCCACCAGCTCCACGGCTCGCACACAGCGAGTGGAGCAGCGAGACGCGTGATCACGCGGGCTGCGGTGACGACCACATCGTCGAGGACTGGCACACGCTCGGGATTGTTCCAGGTGCGCAATCGAGTTGCTCAGGGTGGCGCCTCCTCCAGCCGCAGAGGGACTCCACCCCTCCCAGAGCCCCGCATTGGCTCTCTGGTCCAGCGGGTAGGCACAAGCTCTGGAGCAGCAATGGCTCCTCACACTTCTGCTGCCCCACATTGGACCAGCAGGTGGGCACGAGCTCCAGCACGGCGGCGCTGCAGAAGGCGGAGAAGCAGGTGCTGCGCTCCCTGCAAGGCGCCTCCGGGCGTGCCCTGGAGGGCGAGGCTCTCGAGCAGCTCCTGGCCGCAGTGGAGGTGCTGGAGTGCAGCGGAGGCGTGGCCTCACCCACGAGCGACGATGAGCTCAACGGCATGTGGAAACTCCTCTTCACCTCGCGTCCAGGCACTGCCAGCCCCATCCAACGCGCCTTCACTGGCGTGCAGTCATTTACAGTGCTTCAGGAGGTGGACCTGCAGAGCAGAGAAGCACGCGTGAACAATATTGTCAGATTTGGCGACGTGGGCGAGCTCAAGGTGAGGGGCCCACCTCAGGATCCTCCCGGCACCTCACGCGATGGACGTGCGCCATCGTCAACGCCCTGAGTCAGAGAGTGGAATCATACCTGCCCACACGTGCAGGTGGAGGCTCAGGCCAGCACAGACAGCCGGCCACTGGATGGCTTCACTCCGAGGTACACCGCACACGCTGGGAACGGAAGGCCAGTAGAGGATTACAGGGCCAGCGCTGACCGACGGCAAGCTGTTTGATTGTCGCCACCGCAGGCAGGACACCGGCGAGTTCCTGTTTGGGCTGTTTGGCCGGAGCTTCAACTATGCGCCCACGCGGCCCAACTCACGGATCGACTTTCAGTTCGATCAGGTGTGCCTCGCCGCACCCCATACAGCACCCCATACATGAGCAGGAGACACAGCACAGCTGTCCGGGTGCAGCTGCATGCAGACTGCAGCACCAGGCCCACCACGGGCTGAGAGGCCCGTGACGCCCTGTGTGCGCCCAGGCCGCCTTCACGTTCAAGTTCCTTCCCTTCTCCATCCCCTACCCGGTGCCCTTCCGCATCCTGGGTGACGAGCGCAAGGGCTGGATCGACGTCACGTACATGAGCCAGGACCGCACCTTCCGGCTGAGCAGGGGCAACAAGGGCACGCTCTTCATCCTGTAAGTTTGTGAGTTTGGTCCTGTGAGCCATGGCGGGGCTTTGGGCCATCGCTGACAGTGCCCCACAACACGCCACAGCGCGTCAGCGAGTTCGTACTCACAGGCCTGTGCTGTTGGTCTGCTTGCGCAGGGTCAAGGACGCGACGCCCAAGGACCAGCTAAGGAAAGCCATCCAAGAGAAGGACGATGAGCAGGTGAGGCTGGCTTGCCATGTCCACATGTCCACCTGACAGTCCATGTGGGCACACGGTACATCACTGATAGAAGGAGCTTTTGCTGTGCTGTCACCTCGCAGGTGCTGGCTCTGATTGACGAGTTGGAGGCGACCAACCCCACGCGCGCCCCCGCCCGGTCCCCCCTGGCAGCAGGGCGGTGGCGGCTGGTCTGGTCGCAGCAAGCGCCCAACGCCAGCGCCCTGCAGAAGTGGGGCAGCTCGCAGAGTGAGCGGCGCCACGCTGTCCGCAACCAACGCAAGGGGGCACTGCAGGCACGCCGGCACTGACGCTCTCACATCTGCGCTGCCGCTGCTCCCCGCTCCCCTGCTGATGCACCGCAGGCGACTCGTTCCAGATCATCGATGCGGCTGCGGGAACCTTGGTCAACCTGGTGGACCTGGGGGCGCTGCGCGTGACGGCAGAGGCCACGTGCGAGGCGGCAAGCGACACGCGCACCAACGTTTACATCAGCAGGGCATCCACTGCGCTTGGGGTGAGCTGCTTCCTGGCTCCCTAGGTCGTCCTGTCCTGCTGGCGGGCCACTTTTTGCAGCTTCAAGCGCTCACCATCGCTCACATTGCCCTTGCCGTGCTGCGTGCCGTGTGCAGCCTCTCACGGTGCCCCTACCTGCGCCCAACGACCGCAAGAGGGCCGAGGACGGTGCCCAGACGGGGTACGTCGACTGGCTGTACCTTGATGAGGACGTGCGGGTGACGCGCGGCAACAAGGGCTCCCTCTTCGTGCACTTCAAGGAGGCCGACCAGTAGCAGACCAGTGGACGCGTAACAGTTTTGTCGAGGTTGAGAGAGAGAGAGCCTTGGGAGAGAGAGAGAGAGAGAGAGAGAGCGGGGTGAGCAGTGGGAGAGGAACCTTGCCGTTTTGCACGTGGGAGCTTCTTGAGTGGTTAAGCAGGTTGCCATAGCACCTGCAAGTCAGAGAGTCGCAACGAGTCCCTCCACCCGCACACATTGTCAGCCCGGCAAGGCGCACGCCTGCTCAGTTCAGCGTGCTGGGCGTGTCAGGTCTTCTAAGCTTGCTGCCAACCCCGCCACCGACAGCTTCATTCAGTGGTCCTCCAGGTGCAGCTTCTCCACCTGGCTGAACTCAGCCTTGAGCTGTTCCATCTTGAGGCCCATGCTGCGCATCAGGCGCGACCGCTCCACCTCGTCCAGCTGCGCCAGCAGCCCCTCCCACAGCGCCAGGCACTCGTCCACCACCTTTTTGGCCTCGGCCACGGACTCGTTAAAGTACGTGGTCTCGGAGTCCTCATGGGCCATCTCTATCTCGTCGCGTGCGGCCGCAAAGAGCGTGTTGATCTCCTCCACCTGCACACACGCGCATGGCACGTGGCAGGTGCTGTGTGGCCGTGCATGCTGCTTCGCTGCTGCGCCGGGTGCTGCAGTGGCTGCGCATGCTGGCACTCCTGTGCTGCTGCGCTGCTGCACAGGGTGCTGCAGTGGCTGCGCGGTTTCGTAGAGACGCACACCGCGCACCGTTTTTGTCACCGCATCCTGAGACAAGCTGGCGAAGGAGCGGCTGCAGAGGATGCTCACGGCTGCAGGCCAGGGCTGCGACTGCCAGCCTTGAAGGTGGCATTGTGAGGCCGTGGTGAGCGGGATGCACGCGCTGAGCAGCGTCTGAGGCTGGTGGCGCGCCAGGACGGCCAAAGCCGCCGCACCAAGGGCCCTGCTGACGCCTCTAAGCGGTGCAGCCATTCTCTGATTGTTTTGGTTCTGCTCCACGGTGCACTTGGTCATGCAGATCACTGTCGGGTGGCACCGTCGAGACACACCAAGAGAAGCGAGAATGACGCTGGGCAAGCGCAGCGACTATGGCGACGCCAAGTTTGCGGGAATGCGCACGACGGAGTTCGTGGCAGACATCGCGCAGGCCGTGCAGGTGCCGCCCAGGAGCCACCTCCCCACAGGCGCTGCAGCAAAGGTGCATCCAGGCTCACTGCAACGCTGTGCAGCATGCACGTGTGCGCAGGACGCCATGCTGTGCGGCTTTGACTTCGTGGTGGCGCCCCTGGTGCATCCGGATCACCGGCCGCCGCCCCCCGTTCCGACCCCAGATGCCGGCCTGCCGGCTCCTTTCAACCGCGACGATGTCCTGTACCTGGGCTCATCTCAGTGGGTGCGACAGGTGCGTCCATGGTGGCACGCAGCCTGCTGGGCAGCGCACATCGGGCGCCCGTCGCCGGGGCGAAGCACAGCGCTCGTGCAGGGCGCTGTCACGTGCGTGAGCACAGGACTGAGCAACAAGTACGCTGCAGCTAAACACACGCACAGCTGCCGTGCGCGTGCAGGTGGTGGGCGAGGTGAGCGCGTGGGTGGAGCCCGACAGCGCCGAGCCAGGACTCAGGGCGGACAGCCTGGCGGCCATGCGGGCGCAGCTAGCGTGGGCGGCGCACCTGGGCCTGCACGCCGTGCTGCTGCCCAGCCCGCCCCGGCCACACGCCTGCGCACACTTTGCCCACGCCATCAACCGGGTGCGTGCGCAACGCATCACTGCACGGCCCCTGCACGCCTGCATGCACTCTGAGCAGCATGCCTTTCAGTGCAACACGTCACGCTGGGCTGTGGTGGCCCCTGTACTGTACTGCAGGTGCTGGAGGACGTGACGCACATGGCGCTGTGGCTCACCATCCCGCTCACATTGGAGGATGAGGGCAGCGCGCCCCAGGCGCAGCAGCAGCAGCAGCAGGGGCAGGCGGTGGCTGGCAGTGCGCAGGAGGTCGGCAATGGCGAAGCAAGTCAGCAGCAGCAGCAACAGGCGGTGGGCGGGGCTGCTGGCGGCGTTGGCGCGTTTGGCAGTGTGCGGGCGGACGGCTGGGAGCTGTGGCACGCGGTGCGGTCGCTGTGCAGCCACGACCAGCTACTGGGCTGCGTGCTGGAGCTGGGCAAGCAAGTGAGTGGACGTTTGCAAGGGTGCAAGGGGCCTTGGAGGGGGCCATGGGCGCCCTTGCACACTTCCATAGTCTAGCAGTGGAAGGCAGCGCCAGCAAAAGGATGCATCCACATGCAGGCGTTGGCATGGCTGAGACCGTGGGCAAGGTCCGCGCGTGCTTGCTGTGTGCATGTTTACACGCGTGCATGAGCACAGTTGCCTCCCCCCGGTCAGTTGCTGCGCTGGACGGCCGAGCCCGTCAAGGCCCTGCTGGTGCCGACCAGCTGCTTCATCCTCAACAAGCGCGGCTACCCAGTGCTGCCAAAGGCGCACCAGGACTTCATCACGCACATGTTTGCGCTCAACGCACAGGTGCGGCTTGTGTTTGCTGTGGCAGCTCGTGCAACAGCATAGTTTTTCATATCACACGATGAGTCGCCCTGCTGTTCCCGTCACAGCAACTCGGCCCGCACCCACACCGCATGCTGCCCGCCCGCTCCACAGGTGATTGTGACGGGTCCCTGCCTGCACCCCCCGCCCAACGCCGCCGCCGCCACCACCACGGGTGCCGCGCCGATGAGTGCCGACCCCACGCCTGCGGAGGCGGCCGCCCAGCTGCAGCAACAGAAGCAGCGATACCTTGCGCTGGAGCCTGACACGGGACTGGGCTTCACCATCAACAATCCGGGTGGGTGCGTCACTCGCAACCCGACGTGCAAACCCTAGGCATCAAACCTAGGTGCAACTTGGAAACTTGCAGCACTCATACAGCAGCCCTCATGCAGTGAGCTGAGCATTTTTGTGTTGCGCCAGCTACGGTTGTGCATGAAGGGACGCATAGGAGCAGGCGCACACCACACTCCTGCTGACTGGCTGGCAACCAAACAGCCACCAACTCACCATCCTTGCTGCTCACCGCCAATGCCTGCTCTCGTTCTCCTTCTCCTGCATGAGTAGCCTCTCCAACAACAGCGGGGTTGGAACTTGTGCCCGCCCCTGCTCCTTCCAGGCGAGTCCCACCCCCTGCACCCGTACTGGGAGTACCTCGCCTACCTCTTCCGCAAGCTGCCCGTGGTGCCCGAGGAGCTGACGGCTGAGAACGAGTACAGAGACTACCTGCAGGCGCCCCTGCAGCCGCTGCAGGTGCGTTGTCCGCAGCGCGATTCTGCTTCTCTGGAGGGGCTAACCGTGGCTGAGCCGATGCCGCATACATGAACACTGTGGCTGGTGTGCGTTTGCACGTGCGCAGGACAACCTTGAGAGCCAGACGTACGAGGTGTTTGAAAACGACAAGATCAAGTACCAGCAGTACGAGGAGGCGGTACACCTGGCGCTGCTCGACATCAAGGCGGGACGCGTCCTGCCCGAGCTGACTAACCAGGTGCGGGAACGGCTGCTAACCACTGCCTGTTGCGAACCTCCATCGCACTCCCTGTCCTCCTGCTCCCGTCACAATCAGACCGCCAGTTTGTTCTCCTGACGTTTGGAGACCCTGTTTGCAATGTGCACGCAGGCCTCCGCCGGCCCAGGCAGCGGCAGCAACGGCAACACTGCAGCAGCGCCAACCGTGGTGCTCATGGTGGTGGGCGCCGGGCGCGGGCCCCTTGTTGCCGCCTCCATGCGCGCCTCCGTCAGGGCCCAGATGCCCCTCAAGGTGCGTGCCTTGTTGAGCTTCACATCTGGTGCAGCTATGTCTGGCAAGCAGATACGTGTGTGCCACTTGCAAGTGTGTGTGCCCGCTTGCATATCGGGGCAGCTCGCCGCCGCGCCAAGGCACCAAGGAGGAAATAAGCGAGGAAGATTGATTGGGCACCAGGCCAGGCCAGACCATGCGTCCCGGCACACTAACGGACGTTGCCACTGCCCTGCACACTCCCCGGAGCAGGTGTATGCAGTGGAGAAGAACCCCAACGCCGTGGTGCACATCCAGCAGCTGCTGCGGCGCGAGGGCTGGCAGCACAGCGTGCGCATCGTGTCGGCCGACATGCGGCACTGGCAGGCGCCTGAGCCGGCGCACGTGCTCGTGTCGGAGCTGCTGGGGTCGTTTGGGGACAACGAGCTGTCGCCAGAGTGCTTGGATGGAGCGCAGCGCTTCCTGGCGCCAGGTGAGAAGAGGGAAAAGAAAGCAAGAAAGGGAAGCCGGTAGGCGTGATTGAGGAAGCCGTGCTGTGGGCCCCAGCTACCGTGGTGTGGTGAGAAGAGGGAGGGAGAGGGAGCGGACATGGTTCAGGTGTCCCACCACATGCGCAAGGCCTGTGGCGTGACCGACAGACTGTGCAGGCTGTGATGCTGGATGCGCACAGAAGTTTGAGCCGAGTGTGAGTGTGGGGGTGCGTGCGCTGCCGGTGTTGACGCGAGCTTTTGTGTTCCCTTGTTGCTGGGTGGTCACCTGTGTGGGGCCGCGGCTGTGTTTTGTGTGGGTTCTTGCATCTGGTTTGGCGCCTCAGGTCTCCTGTGGGGCCAATGTGCGTGTGTGCGCAGGCGGCGTGAGCATCCCGTGCCGCTACACCAGCTTCATGGCGCCCCTGTCCGCGCACAAGCTGTGGACCGACGTGCGTCAGTACAAGGACCGAGAGCACTTTGAGACGCCGTACGTGGTCAAGCTGCACAAGTGAGCCAACCATTGCTGTGCGCCTCCTTGGTGTCAGCCATTGCTGTTTGCCTCCTTGGTGTCAAGCATTGGCGTGCGCCTGCGTGAAGTCAGCCTCGGGTGTTTGTGATGCCCTGCACGGCGACGGGCCTTGGGAGGCTCGCTACTTGCTTGCTCTGCTGCAGCTGGACTGGCTGGCTACCAAGCCCATAGAGCTTGTGCGGTGTGTGGTGTCATGCAGCTGCACTGTATTTGGTGACGCGCACACAGGCAAGGTTGCGGATCTGTCGTATGCTGTGTGTGCGTTGTGCAGGCACCACCTGCTGGCGCCTACCCAGGAGGTCTTCACCTTCACGCACCCCAACCCCAGCACGCCCATTGACAACTCGCGCTACAAGCGCCTGGTGTTTGAGCGCGACGCGGCGCTGGGCTCATGCGTCCTGCACGGCTTTGCGGGGTGAGCACTGTGGCCCCTCGGTGCTGTGGCTCTGGCCCACCACCACTGGCTTGCCACTGGCTTGCGGGAATCGCTGCAGGCGGACTCGCCTGCGTGGACGAGGAGTGTTTCAAGCTTTGGCTGATTGCTTGTTTCTTTGGCAATGACGCTGCGCATGACCTGAGATCGCCGCTAGACGCCACGCCACGCCTGCCACCACACAGCGTCACACAGTATCCCTGCGCGCCTACCCGTGCAACTGCCCTCCAGGTACTTTGAGTGCGAGCTCTACCCCGGCTGCACACTCAGCACCCACCCGCCCACCCACACGCCCAACATGGCCTCATGGTTCTCAATCTACTTCCCCCTCAAGGAGCCAGTCTACGTGCCGGCAGGCGCGCCGGTCGAGGCGCACATGTGGCGCTGCGTGGGCGCGCACAAGGTTTGGTACGAGTGGGCAATCACGGCGCCCACCGCCTGCCCCATTCACAACGTGTCGGGCCGCAGCTATTACGTGGGGCTGTGAGGGACTCCCTCCGCACACGCGTCATTCTTTGCTTTTTGGCTGCAGCAGCGGTGCGCATGCGTCCCCTCGGAGTTGCAAGATTGGGATATGATGTTTAATGTGGCAGGAGGAGGGCGTGAGTGCAACAGCGGGTTGCAGCGCTTGCCGTGATGGTGTTGGGGGTGTCAGCGTCAATGTCAAAGTGGGCGGCGCGTGTGAAATGTCAGCTCCGTCATTCGTCCAGCCTCTCAAACCAACGTCAGCCACTCGCGTGTGCCCACAGTCAACTCCAGGTGCGAAGGTGCCCATGGCCCACTCCAGTCAAAAGTGCCCACTGCAGGTGCAGGCAATCTAATCAAAACCGTCGTCGCTGTGGAACATCGCTCTGTCCACGTCATGGCGCTTGTATGAGATACGATGAGAGGAGTAAGAGTTTGCGGACCTGCGCCTCGCATGGCACATGGCACTACCCATGCGGTTGAGCAAGGTCTGTCGTTCGTATCAACCACTCATGCCAAAGTCACGACTTTGGCACCATGCCGAAGGCACGACTTATAAAATCCGCCGCACCACGACGACGTGCGGCCAAAGTGGGTGTCCGCGTCATGACGCTCGTGCAAGATGAAAGGACAGAGTTCAAGGACCTCCCCTGAGGTGCCCATCATGGCATGCGACTTCAAGAGCTGCCGTTCGTACCAACCACTCGTGTGCGCTCCAGTCCATGCCGGAAGGCACAACTTGCTGCTAGCCCACCCTGCCGGCAGGGCCATGAAACAAAAGTAAGTTCTCTCACCACTCTGTCCAGGCATGACGCTTGTCTCTCAAGGCAAGAGGCAAACGGAAACGGAAAGCACTCGTGCACCTGCACGATCCCACCTTGCAGCACCGTGAGTATAGTGCCCACACAAGGTCATGATCACCTTGTGAGCATGCGCGAGTCGCTGCAGTCCTGGCCCGTGCGGCAAGAGCAGCTGCCATGCTCGGATACTGAGACTTTGGAGCATTCAAATCTGCTTGAAGCAGTTCTGCCAAGGAGTGAGATGGAGGAGCGGGCACACAAGGTAATAGGCATAGGCAAACCCCACCCGCAGACATTGCAGCAAAAGGTAATAAGGAGGAGGAAGCATACCAAGGCCCCAGAGACGGCAGTGCGCTAGCACAGTTTATCCTATTATGCTTAAGATTGTGGAGATATGTTGGCAAGCGGGCGCGGAGATTGCCCCTGTGTCGAGGGTGCACTGGGCAGGACTCAAGTCAGAACAGGACAACAGGTGTAATTACCAAATCACTGGTAGCGTGTGTGTGCTGCTAGGGATTGCAACCTGCTGGAAGGGGACGGCTACTAGCTCGCTCCGCATGCGCTCACGCTCACGAGCCGCTCCAGTGCAACGTGCAAGTCCCGACAGCCAGGAACTGAAAACGAAACTATGAAACTTTTTACGAAACTTGAGTCTGAGAGCCTGGCCGGCTGTAGGCGGCCATGAGCATGCGGTCACGTTCCGACGAAACAAGTGCAGTGCCAAAGCACTTCTTCTTCTGCCAAGTTAGGAAGCAGCCCATCATTTGCCAAGTAAGGACGCAACCCACATCGGCACAAGATCAGGGCAAGCGCAAGGCAACAAAGGTTGGCGCAATAGTATCCACTTTGCAAAGCTAGCGCTGTCCGCTGCACACACACACACATTTCGCCCCCGCAACGTAATACCCACCAACGTAGTACCCACATGTTTGACAAACCAGACCCCACTCGCAGGATGGCAAGCAGCACACTGTTTTGTGCCTAGCTAGCCAGGACGGGGCTGGCGGCAGGTGACATTTCCCTGCACCTGACAGCGACCGCCCCAGAACCGCTGCCGCACGCACCACCTGCCACCAGCGCCGCCGTGGACGCAGATGCCTGCCTGTCGCCAGCACGAGGCACCTCACCACTTGCCGCTGTGCTGACGGCCCCGGGTGGCATGAGCTCCTGAAGCTCCCGCTCCAGCGCCGCGTCGCCGCGCACCAGCGTGGACAGGTAGGCCCAGCGCTCGGCATCGTCTCCAAACACGTCCTGGTCGCGCTCCTCACCCGTCAGCTGCGCGCGGCCGACGGCGCTGGCCGCTGGCGTGGGCTCGCCGAAACCGCCGTCGGTGGTTGCGGTGTCGGTCAGCACGCGCAGCATCAGTCGGTAGCTGGCGACCGCCGCGAGGCTGGGGTCCTGTCTCGTGGACGAGGCCTGCACGAGCGCCAGCATGGACAGCTGCTGGGCCTCGCGTTCGCTGCGCGCCAGGTCGCACACCGCCGTGCCGCGCGCCTGGGCCTGCGCCGCCAGCGACTGCAGCGGCACGGAAACAGGCTGCGGGGGCTTGGTGGCCTCTCGCTTGTCGTCGGTCGCCTCGCCGGCAGCCTCCGCGCGTGGAAGGGAGGTGCCGCCAGCAGCAGCGCCGGCAGCCGAAGCCCGCGGCGACTCGGCGCCCCTCAGCTGGCCTGTCCACACGGGGCACAGCGCGTCGAGCTCGGCCAGCAGGTCCTTGTCGCCCTCCACCTTGCTGAAGAGCGCACGCCAGCGCGCGGCGTCGTCCTCGAACAGCTGGGACTGCGACTCCTCGCCGCACAAGACGGTCCGGCCTGCCGCCCTCGGCCTGCGCGCCACCCACACACCAGCACCAGCACCCGAGCGTTGCAGCGCTTGCTGCAAGGTTCACAGGCACCTCACATTTGATAGCACGCGACACGCCGGCACACACCTGGGAGCCATGGGAGCCGTGATGGCGCTGTTGCGCCAGCTGCACGCTCCGCTGAGCAGGCGCGTCATGAGCTGTGGACTGGCGCGTGCGGCCACAGGCTGGCCCGAGGCGCTGGTCAGCGACTGCAGCATGGTCAGCGTGTTGGCCGGCGAAAGGCGCAGGGGCACCAAGCCCATGAGGCTGCTGCGCGGTGGCGGAGTGGGGGCGCCGCCGGTGTGGCTGTCTGGATAGTAGTACTTCCTCAGAGCAGCCGAGTCCTTGGTCATCATGCTGGAGGTGATGCTGGTCCTTGCAGCGCTTGGCAGGTGGCCGCTGGGTGACGGGAAGCTGGCCATGGGGTCGTGAGGAGGGCTGCTGACCAGAGGCTCAGGGGCCGCAGGGGCCGCAGGGGCTGCAGCAGCAGGGGCCAGAGCTGGGTTGTCGCTACCCATGGCCTGCATGAAGAGGTTGAGCGCCAGGTTGCTTGCGATGTTGCTCGTATCCAACGCCGTGATGGTCTCTGCGTTGCTGGACATGTTGTCGCCGGGCTGAGGCAGCAGAGCCATGAGCTCAAAGTCGCTGAGCGCCGAGTCCATGCGGCGCATGCGGTTGGCGCTGGGCAGGGGCATGCTGATGGCGCCGCCGCCCGACAGTGCGGTGGACGCGCCGCCGCTGGACAGGATGAGAGAGCCGCTGGCGTGGTGGGCGATCTTGGCGCTCCCCTCCTCCAGCCGGGACGAGTCGAGGCGCGACACTGGTGCCGCCACCCTGATGGGGTGCTCGAGCGGCAGCACCTCCTGAAGCAGCCCGTCGACCGTGGGCGCGGTCGTTGGCGTGCGGCGCGCAGCCGCCGGGGATGAGATCTTGCCGATGTGGGGCGTGTCTGGCGGCGCGTCGGCGCTGTCGTGGCTCTGTGGGCCGCCCGCGTTGGCGTAGGGCCACGGAGTGAGGTGCACGGACGAGTTGGTGACGGAGGACGCGGACAAGGCCACGACGGGCGCTTGCTGGTGCAGCTGGCTCAGCAAAAAGCTGCTGGATCCTGGCCTGGGCAAGGTGAGCTTGTCGCTGAGCAGCTGGCCGGACGCGCCGGACGCGCCCGAGCCCGACGCGCTTGAGCCGCATGACGCCTGGGGAATGGCCAGCGAGATGGTCAAGTCCATGATGGAGTTGTTGAGCATGATTCGGTTGCTCGTGCTGGGCCCCTGGCCATTCGAGAGGAGCAGATCGGCCAGCGCCTCCTCCCCGTCAGCCAGCGAGCGCCGCAGGGACGGCATGAGGAAGCGCTCGCCATTGGTGGGAACGAAGCCCACCGGCCACACGGGCGCCGCGCTCGATGAGGAGGGCATCCTGCTGAGGATGGAGCCCAGGTTCGAACTGCGCGCACGAAGAGGTGCGACGCGCGAGTTGCGGCAGAGGGTGAGGCGGGGTCGCAAGAGGTGCGGCTCGCAGCCACTACGCAGTACAGTTCGCCACGCAGTCCTGCTGTCGCAAGGGCGCGCTCACCTGAAGGGTATGCGCGAGGTGGCGGGGCGCGCCGCCTTGGCGACGCCGGGCTGCGCGGTGCGTGCGGACCACCAGCAGTGGATGGCGCTGCACCTCTGCAGCAGCGGGTCGCCGCCCTTGACGTCCAGCCACGAGGGGGCGGTGGAGTCGCCCCAGGCCACCGTCAGCCAGGCTGACACTGCCGCCGCAAGGGTCTCCTCCTCTGCGCAGGCAGGTGGGCGCACATGGTCCGGGCGCCAGGCTGACTCAACCGCTGGGTGAGGAAGCAAAGATAGGTGGCCGCTGGCTGAGGAAGCAACGATAGGTGGCCGCAACCCAGGGGCAGCCCGCTGTGTTGGCCTGAGCGCTCACCGTTGCCCATGACGCTCATGGGGGGGATGTCCAGCGCCTGCAGAGCCACGCCCTGGCGCTGCTGTTGGGGCGTCGCGGCCAGCTTGTCCACCCACGCGGATGAGCCGGGATGCACCATGACCAGCAGCAGGCGCTCCTCAACGTAGTTGCGCTGGGACGCCCAGGCCGCCAGCAGCTCCTCGAGCGTCAGCTGCTCCTGCAAAGGGTGCAGAGTGTTTGGAGGCGGCGACGTGAGGAGGCTCACGAGAACTTGTGCCCGCCATCAGTGTCACCACATACAGGTGCGCCTCACTCACCTCGTTGGCCAGCTGGATGCCAGTGGGGTCGGCACCACCGGCCACCACGATTACGGAGAGCGGCGAGCCGGCCTCGAGCAGCTGCTCCATGGCCTTGAGCACCCGGCTCCGCGTCAAGGGCTCCCCATCTGTGATTGGTGATGCATTGAGGTGCATTGCTCAGCCATGAGGTGCATGTCCTGCCCCCCAGGATGATGAAGCAGATGCAAAGATCTGCTCGATGTACCTCGGGTGAGGATGTGCGGGGGGGCCAGCGCACGGTGCGCGAGGAAGCCGGCGCGCACGGCCTTGAGCTGCGCGTTGTCCTGGCTGCGCGCGGCAGGCTCCTTGGCTCCTCGCCAGCTCTGCGGGCACGAAGTCGTGGTCGTGGTCAAAGGCGCATCGGCGAAGAAGATCAGCAAAGCGCAGCCCCTCGCGCGCACCTCTAGGCTGAAGAACTGGCGAAAGGTGCGCGGTGCAGGCTCCTCGAGCGCATCTGCGGCCAGGACGCAATCCATTCCGTGCGCGCTCTCAGCCACCGCCCAATCCCAACGGTGCCGCCAGCCGAGCGCTTCCGCTAAACCGCACCTGCGCCTGAGGAGGGCCACAGCAGGAGCGTGGACACGGTCGAGCTGCTGCTGCTGCGCCTCGTGGGCCGCTCCTGCGCTCGCAGCGCCTCAGGTGCCGTGCTGCTCATGGCCTCGGATTCGCGAGGCTCCTGTCACTGGCGCTGCAGCACCCTGGCCAGAGGCGCTGTGTTTGCGTGCTTGCTTTCGCGGTGTGTCGGGTCAGGTCAAACGTTTTGTACAGCAGATTGCGACCGAACCGAACCGAAGCAGAAGCACCGAAGGCAGCACAGCAGCACCCACTGCACACAGTGCCAGGATCACGGCCAGTGCGCAGCATGATCACCGCGCGATCACGTCATGTGGCGGTCGCCCGGGTATACGCGTGGAGGTTCTTGTCGTGCTGCTCCACCACGGCGTCGCACTTTGACTGCCACGCCTGGATCTTGTCCTTGCACCGCCGCAGCAGCTGGGCCTGCATTGTGGGCACGGTCGGTGATGCGCGTGCGACTTGGCGTACGGGCGGTCGCACGATGCTGCGGCAGAATGCGCTGCGGCTGGGGCCCATACCACCAACTCCACCACCTCACCTTGTCCTGTAATGTCTGCTCCAGCGCCTGCACCTCCTGCGTGAGTTCAAGGAGCGAGCGAGCGAAGGTTGAACGCATCGACACCCGTTCAACCCGCACACGCAGACAGCACGCCAAAGAACCCGCACACACCTGCTGTAGCTGCTCCTGCTGGCTGCCGCTGGGGGCTGCCTGCCTGAAGGCCAGCAGCGAGCGCTCCAGCTGCCCGACCGCGTCCGCGAACGCTTGGGCGGGCGCCTCTGCACGATGCACCAGCGTGCCCCACAGGGCCACAGTGAGCAGCCCTGCGTGCGCACAGCCTGAGCTGCGCCCCTCCCTGCCTGATCCTTGCCTGCTGCGCCTTGCGGGTGCTGCTGCGGCGCGGGCGTCAGCATGGCCGCCAGGGACGCGTCCATCTGGTCCAGCAGCTCCATGGCGTTGTGCTCCATTGGCGTTGTGCTGGCTGCTGTGCTGCTCTCTGGCTGCCGCCAAACGCAAGCCGCGACGGTGTGTGCAGGTGTGTGAAACGCTTCAAGCGAGCACAAGAAGCGAGAGTAGCCAGGAGCGACAGGTCCCCAGCTCTTGTAGTTGCTGCAGCCGTGGCAGCGAGCGTCCTGCCCCGCCCCACGATGATGCGCTCGCTCCCCGCGACCAGCGGCAGGAGGGCGCACGGAGCGAGCAGCTCATCATTGGCGCCGCTCGCGCCATCGCTCGCTCGGTGCCTAGGACGCGTGGGCGCAGGTGGGTGCAGAAGCCTCCCACACTGTGCAGCAAGCAGCAGCGCAGCAGCAGCAGGATTTGCTCGTGTGCAGCATCATAATGCGTAACAGCTTGCGCCGTTCCAGTGGCTGCGGTGGCCGCGTGCGCGAGGATCCGATTGCGCACGGGTGGCGCGGCGTGGTGCGCAAGGACGCCCAGTCATGGCCTGCCCATCCGCCTATTAGGATTCCTCATCAGCTCGTCAGCGTCGTTCACACACGCCCTGCCGCACGGTCCTGGCGTAACCCTGCACGCAGGGTGGCGCGGAGCGCACGGACGCCCAGCCAGAGCCCTCACGCCCTGCCCATCCGCCTACTCCTCATCAGCGTCAGCGTCGTTCTCATCCCTGGACAGCGGGGACGAGTCAGACTGGGACTACGGCGCCTCCGGGAGCCAGAAGCTTTGGTACAACGGCGTGGTGGACTACTACGCCGTGCTCCAGGCGCGTGGGGAGCGGCGGGGAGGGGCGCGGACTGCTGGTGCACGCTGTGGAGCCAGAGCCTCCGTAGGGGTGGCGTCTGGGTGCACACGCGTGCAGAGCGTGCCTGCAGCTGCCAGCGCATGGCACCTTGACATCGGGGAGAGCCCTAATGCACATACCTGTGCAGGTGGACGACGACGCGTCGCCCCAGGCCATCAAGAAGGCGTATCGCGCTCTGGCCAAGGTGTGCCACCCCGACTTCCTGGGCGACGACGGGCACAACATCTGCATCCTGCTGAATGGTACGTCAGGGTGACGATGGGTGGCGCTAAGGCTAAGGGCTAAGGGGAGGCTCACACTAGGATGTCACGCTGTCACGCTCCCCCTGACCAGCTGCTGCCAGTCTCAGTCCAAGGAGCTCTGGATGCCGGCAGCAGCACCCCTTGTGGCCCACCATCAGGGTGCTCATCAGGCGCGCAACATCAGGTTGTGCTAAGGCAGTGTCTCATGTGCAATGTGCCCGTGCCCACAGAGGCGTACCAGGTGCTTAGTGACCCGGTGGCGCGGCAGCAGTTCAACGCCCGGCTAGAGCAGGCGCTCAAGGTGAGCCCGGCTCAACGCTATGCCAGGGTACGGCATGGTGGTAGGGTACGCTCGGCACGCGTCGTGGAACCCAAGGGGGGGGGGAAGAATGGGCAGGTGGCGTGGCATCATTGTGACGCAAACAAGACTGTGGCACGCGCCATGCACTGCCTCCCCACCCTCACCTGAGCCTGCAGGACGACCAGGACGAGTACACGGGCAGGCCGCTCAGCAAGTGGGTGCCCACGCTCAAGCCCTCCATGGCCAAGAACCTAGACCCTAACGAGAACAGGGCCGTCTTTGTCGGTGCGTGCTGAGGCCTGTGTATGGTTTCGTTCTTCTGGGCAGCATCTGGCCAGCAGCTCCGTTACGCAATGTGTTGTGTATGAGCTTTACATCTGGTACAGCCATGTCTGGCAAGCAGATACCAAGAAGATTGTGTGTGCACGTGTTGTGTGCAGACGAGTTCACGTGCATCGGCTGCAAGCAGTGCATCTTTCACGCCTGCGCCACCTTCCGCATCGAGCCAGAGCACGGACGGTGCGCGTGAGGGGCCTAGCGTCTGCTTGGGCAGCAAGCTATGAGACCGGCGCTGTGGGTGGGGTGGTCAGCATGCTCACCACTGACGCGCCGTGTCACAGCTTGTGCCTTGCGTGCTCGTGCTGCCTGCCTGCCCATCCTGCGCAGGTCCCGCGCCTACGCCCAGTGGTGAGTTGACACTTGGGCTGCACCTGGCAGTTGCGAAGTGCCCAGCCCAGCAGCGCAACAGCGCAGTGGCATTATGAGCGCAGCAGGCCCGTGGCTGCACACACTCACACATATGTATCCAAGCAGATGTGAGTCAAGCCCTGCTCATGCGCAGGTTGGACACTGAGGAGAACATGCAGGCCGCCGTCGACTCGTGCCCCGTGTCATGCATTCACTGGTGAGCGTGCAAATCGCGTTGGAGAGGGGCTTGCAAAGAGAACAAGGCTGTGGGCTCCCTCCGCTTCTGCAACACGTCATCAACACGTCTGCTCCCAGCGCTCGCTCCCAGCACAAGCGAGGGCATGCAGCTCTTGACCAGTCGTGACGTGTGTGGTTGTACTGT